>OV884020.1:52123606-52387112 GCA_930367235.1 Sarcophaga rosellei
CCATTCTTTTCTTTTTATTTTTGTTTAATTTAATTGAGATTTTTTAACTTCATGTGCGCGAGTTGAAAACAAGTTTCGTTTTTATTTGTTACCAAAACTTTATTTAATTCCGTTTTTATTACATTTTCATAAGATCATATGCAATTTTTGTTAATTGTTTACGAAAGTTTTTGTTTTTATTTATTTATGTTTAAATGGAATGAAAGGATTTTTAAAACGGTAGTGTGGTGGCATTCTATGAAAAATCATGTCAATCATACTTTAAATTAACAGAAAAATGTCGAATAATGAACCAAAATGGCACTTAAACGGCACTTAAGCAACTGATCCACGCATAGAAAACGGTAGCTGAAGAAAGCCTAGAGGCGTGTACGAGCGTTTTGATCCTTACCTTCACTAGTGGTGATCTCTAGTCTGCAAATTGCTCCGATCGGTGACTGCCTTCCATATCCCATTCTATATTTTATAACATCTTATATTCTCTCCTCAGTTATTTTTGAGAGAAACTCTTCATTGCAATTCCAATTACTCTCCGTTTTTGCCAGAAATCTGATGAGAGGAAGTCGCCGATGAAATATTTTTTCATATTTCGTTTTGTTGGAAATGTCTGATCGGGGGATTTCGAACCATGGCCTCACGCCTAATAAGCCAACACATTAACTACTAGACTACGGCGACATTATTTATACGAGTCAATAGGCCTAATAAATTTGCATATGAGGTTATTTCATAGTTGGAGTCCAACATGTTTCCTGCTTGAAAACAACAAATATTTACTCACCCGTAAAACCTAAGAATCGGGCAAATGAATCAGCAATTCGTAGCCTTATATTGTCCTGTTTTAAGAAAATGTTTTTCTAGGGCAAATTTAACCCGTTTTTTTCAATGGGGCTGATATGAGCTGTCAATTACTAATATGTTCCATGGCATCAATACTTCGTTATACTCCGTCTGTTGCACAAAGAAACTTAACTTTGTTGGTAGCATAAAAGCATTTTGATAGGCTCCTTAAATCTCATGGCAATTCATTGCGCTTTACACGCTGGCGACATAACCCTATTGAAAAGGTTCTCGATTGGTATTTCCTCGAATGACTTCTTAATAAACTCATGGATCTAAGACGGAGAAATATACCATCTTTTACCTCAGCATATTGTCCGGCTCTTGCCAAGAATAGGTGAAGGTTTTTAAACTCTCATTTCCAAAAATCCATTGTTATGAGAACTGTTTGGTCTCTAATGTGTAAAAACTCATGTTGCTGTTGAACAACGACAAACTCTTCTTCATAGTTATCACAAGACTGCGTTTGCTAACAAACTCTGAGCCGATCATGGCAAATGCTTTCAATTTCTATCCAATATTTAAACCATACGGTCATGTGAGATGCCTATGATTTCCACAAACTTTCACACTTTCAATCGTGATTTAATTCAATTGTTTCGGACTAAAATGATTACAATATGGCGTCTAGAATATTTGGCTTCTTTGCTTCTACACTCCTTTGCCATTGCAATTAATGGTGCACAATTTCTATGGCATAGTGTCGTCTTTTAAGCGCTTCGTACATTTAAATTTAAATAAAACAAAGTGTGTGTGAGAGAAAATTGATGATATTATGATCAAATATTCATCTGAATTTGGTTGTGTTGGCTTTAAGGCCTACGGCGATATAAAACCAGAAACGGTCTAACGGGATCAAATCGCACGATCTCGGCAGCTATCGGATGACGATGCCCTCAATCCGCACGTGTATGTGGCATGACCTCTGTGGTACATAGAACAGTCCTGTTGAAACCACGTTTCAAGGTCGTCCAATTCAGTCCAATAATCAATCTATCATCAATCAATCCATCAATAGGGATAAAACCAGAAACGGTCTAACGGTATCAAATAGCACCATCTCGGCGGCTATTAACTCCCTCATGACGATGCCCTCAAACCGCTCATGCCGAATGTCCAATGTGGCATGAGCTCTGTGTTACACAGAACCGTCCTGTTGAAACCACATTTCAAGATTGCTAAATTCAGTTCAATAATCAATCTATCAATCAAGCTATCAATCTATAAATTAATCTATCAATCAATCTATTAATCAATATATCAATCAATCTATCTATCAATCTATCTATCAATCAATCTATCAAGCAATCTATCAATCAATCTATCTATCAATCTATCCATCAATCAATCTATCAATCAAACTATCAAACAATCTATCAATCAATCTACCAATCAATTTATCAATCAATAAATCTATCAACCAATCTATCATTCAATCAATCGATCAATCAATCTGTCAATCTATCAATCAATCTACCAAATAATCTATCAATAAATATATCAATCAATCTCTTAATGAGATTGATCTCAATCAATCTTGCTGTTGACAGTGATAACCTGATCAACGTCATGCTCAATGAAATACAATCCCTTGATACCGCTCAGCTTGAATTGAATTTAATGTTTTTGTGGCCTTTAGAAACAGAAATAAAGCCTATAAGATTGCATTAAAAAATTAAGAAATTGTGCTTGAAAGGACTTTACCGCTGATTGATGATATCTATTTCTTAAAAAGCATTACAAGCAGCAATGAGCCTTGAATACATAGCTCCTTGAGCTTAACTCTAACCATTTGCTAAACCTGAAATGCCTGTTAATTCATGCGAATAATAAATTATAGTGACAAGGACTGTCTGCACAAAAAAATGCATTGTTTTTAACATTTTCCAAATGAATTTTACTTTGAAAATTTCTTTTTCTTCATTTAAATTCAATATTTTTCCAATTAAAATTGATTTCTTACGCAGTTTTCCATCCTTACACTTGCCAAAGTAGCTATGTAGTTCGTGTTGGTCTTAAGAATAATTAGAAAATTTTCTTATTTGTAGACTTCAGTGTAAGAAAATGCTTTTAAAAGTTCATGAAAACTTGTAATTCATTTGCACAGGCTTTTAAAATTATTAAAAAACAAAAAATTTGCTTAAAAGCAGAACTAAACTTTAAAAGCAAAAGTTTTGTCCCGTAACGCAAAAATACAAACATTTTAAGGGGAATGCAGCAATGCTGCAACTGATGCATATTATCTATGCTGTAGCATATTGAGAGTTTGTGTAACAAAGAGGCAAAATATACTTAAAAATTTAAGGCTTTTAAACATGAAAAAGAGAGAAGAAAAAGAGAAAGAAAAAATAGTTTTTCTTGTTTTCACTCTGGCTGGCTTTCAATTGCCAATTTGCCTTGCTAATGTTCTTTTGGCATTTTCCTTTAGAGTTGCTCCTTTAAAATTTCCTTTAAGTTTTTGTTTTCCTAGTGTTGTTGTATGTTGTTGTATGTTTTTGTTGTTTTCTATTTGATCAAAAACTATTGTAAATTTCATTTTATTATTTCAATTAAAACAATTTCCTTTTCAAATTGTCCTTTTGAACTCACAAAACATTTTCTTCTTAAAAACTCTTAATTAACAGGCTTTTAAAAATGGAAACTTTTTCTCCCTTTTTTTCTGTGTTTTTTTTTTTTTCTTATATTGTCTCTCTTCAACTAACAGAGAGCGAGAGCAGCGCTAGCAATTCAAAGAATCGAAATCCTTTTTAGTCTTGCTTTCGACAAAAAGTTTTTACTGCTCCTGCTGCTGGCTTTTCGGGCCAGTGCAGCAGGACTGCTACTGGTAATCGATGTGAAGTGTCATGTAGTTGAGACGAAGAGCCTGGCACTGGGAACTTAAAGAACAAGGAGATGATAAAACTTCAACGGGCTACAACAGTGAGGGAGGGAGAGAGAGGAGGTAGATTATTAACAATAAGTCCTACAACAAGTGTTAGCTGCAGTTTGTGTTTTAACAGCAACAAACGGGCACAGTGTAAATGCTATAGCGGCAAAGAGTGTGCCAAAACAGAAAGTGTAACTAAATGAAAAAGCACTTAAAGAAACACAAGCACTTTAAGTAAATGGGGTTAAAAGGACTGAATGCCAAAAAGGATACACTGACTGGCTAAGTAAATGTCGTACTGGTCCAGAGTAGAAGCTTGAAAAAAAATTTCGAAGAATTTTTTTTCAGCTATCGAAAGCGCATTTTTCTCTCCTTCAATGTTTTTTTTTGCTTCTGAGAAAATTAGCAAAATCATGATAAATTGCAACAAGAAGAACAATAACAACAATACAACAGTAATAGCAGCAACAACAACAACAGCACTTACTGTTGTGTAAACGAAAATATATCGAAGAAAACAAATACGGAAATAAAGGCTTTTCACCAATGCCCATAACGAAAGACAAAATAAAAATGGAAAATGGCCAAGAAAAGATAAAAAACAAGTGGTTGAGAAAAAAAGTTTTTTTTTTGTTTTTTTGCATTCCATTGGAAAGTAAAATGGAAAAAAATAAAAGAATTTCAAAGTGTGAAAATTCTTGAGGATTTAATGAAATTATATGGGAAGAAGCATTGAAATTTAGTAAAAACAAATGAAAAGCTACAACAGACAATCATCCATTTACGAGGCTGGTTTCGGGCAGACATTATAGCAAGAAATACTTGTTCACAATCCTTTGATCACAATGTGTATAATGAAACGAACTCCCGACATTGGCAATGGCAACACCACTGTTATTTATTAAGCTGGGCATTGGCGCTAATCCTAGCAATGCTTTGTGTGCTCCTGGCTATTATTCTTTTTAATGTAATTTTGTACCGAAATAAACTAGAATATTTTTGGTAAGGATCAGATTCCTAGTTTCAATAACTTGCTATTTTCAACTGTTCTTAACCAATGGGTAATTTATTTAATCTTCTACACGTTGTGCTTAAAAACTGATCCCACATGATGCGGGAGCGGGTGTGACTTTTTTAACTCCTTGTCTCTTAATTGAAAGGATAACACTTGTCTTGTCATTAGACTTCGTGACCAGTTGCGGGCTATGTACGGTGTGATTTGAAGGGAAAATGGAAAAAATGAACTTCGTGCGATCCGTGTATTGTTTTTGGGGGGAAAATATCCATCACTCACATGCACATATAATTGGTCATTACAACCCTTCAGTCAGGATTACGAACTAGCTTCTCCCATCACTTAAGTTGTGTGCGTTAATTTTATACATGGGTGGCGGGTCCTACAGTTTAACGTCGACTCCGAACGACAGATTTTTGACAAACTTTTCATGGCAATTTTACTTTATACTCAGGGGTTTTGCCATAAATCTGCTGGGAGGAAGACACCGGAGACGTCTGACCTAGTTTTTGAACCCAGACCTCATGTCTAAGAATCCAACACTACCTTCTAGATTGCGGCGACTACCATCGCTCACACCAAAGCTAAATTTAATGAATAATATGGGAATTCTTTTCACCCCCGATTTTAATGGATTATTGATTTCGTAGTGGTGGTACAAGCGTTGAATATGTCGAACGTCCTGAACGCCCAGTTGAGCTGTTTGTATTCAAAAGTTAGGTTAGGTTGTGTCCCATCAACGGAAGTAATCACGTGAGGTTTCCATTTTTGGCCAGTTTATTACACCCATTGTGCTTCCAGTGTCCAGTGAGAAAAAATTGCTGATGTATGTCGCTTCAAAATGCCGTCTGTCCTAAGTCATTTAGGCTGCATCATGTGCAGAATACTGTTCTTCAGTCTCATTTCAAACATTTTATTTCGAGCCTTAAAAAATTAGGTTTTCCTGTACTCTCATATGCATTAGTATGATTGTAGGTTTCCAGCACACAAAGGAAAAGATAATCATTTCCTTCTTCTTCGACTTATAACTTCAAAACAAATCATGTGATGATGGGTATTCCTAGCAAGTGAAATGTGTCCCTTAAAGGTATAGACCACATTGTGAATACCTATAAGCCATTCTGTTGTACACGCGCAATAAATGAAAACTTCTCTGTAAGGTGTTGGCCGGTGAAAAGTTTAAGAAATTTTGGAAGTCAGAGGCATCTCATGGGACTCAGTGGTTCAGATTCGAATGATCACTTCGATATGAGAAAACATTTCGCAAAATGAACACTGCATTTGATACAATCCACTAGAAGCACAGTCGTTTGCTAACTTTCCGGTAGTGTCTGGCATTGCTAAAGCGCAGTGTAAACGAGTGTATGCCTTCCAGACAATACGGGAGTCCACCTTATATACCAGATACTAAAAATCAGTCCAAATAGTGGATTTCTCATGGCAAAGAGTGCCCAAAGAAGGCCTATAAAGTCATGACGAACAATCTTTTTGGGGTGCTCGCGTTTAAGTCCAAATTGACTACCTTCAAAAGGGTACAACAGCTAATGGAGTATATTATGGCAAGCGATTAGATCGATTTTATGACAAAAAAGAAGAAAAAGGAAGGCATCTGTTGAAGAAAAATTGTGACTACGAAGGTGCACACTGAAATCCGTAAATTAGGATACGAATTGCTTCTAGAACCGTCCTATTCTTCAGAATTACTTTTAAGTTAAGATTTTTTCTTTTCAAACCTGTGGAAATAGTTCAACGACATCTCTTCAAATGATAAGATAAACTTACAAACGACACCTGTTTGAATGACTCCGACAAATTTTAGTTTTGGGAAGCGAAATTGTACTAACTGCAGAGAGCCCAAAGGAAACTACGAATATGTTGAAAAATAAAATGATTTTTTAAGCAAAAGCTTGTGTTCAATTCAAAAAGTGAGGAGCATATTGCTCTATATTCAGCTGTCATGGGATCACATACAATTCTCGTATATTTAAGGTCACCTAGTGTGCTCCAGTTGTACTTATTTATATCAGACGAGAGGCAGATACAGAATGAAAACAGGCCACGTTTTACTTAAGCAAATCGCCTGTATGAATGTCGTGTATGAATGTCGTTTGAGAGACTGAGTTTCTTAAATGTTCGAAATTTTCAGAGAAAGGGATCCTCGTTAGGGGCAGCCGCCTATAATAGCCACTAAATCTTCTTGGAGCCATTAGCTAAGTGTATGGCTGTTTTAAGTCGCCGTGGTCTAGTAGGTAGTGTGTTGGCTAATTAGACGAAAGGTCTCTGTTCGAACCACAGGTCATGAAATATGAAAAAAATATTTCTTCGCGACCTCCTCTCATCAGATTTCTGACAAAAAATCTGAGAGTAAATAAAATTGCCATGAATAGTTTCTCAAAATCTGTCGTTCGGAGACGACGTTAAACTGTAGGTCCCGCCACTCACGTATAAAATTAATGCACACAACATAAGTGGTATGAGAAGCTAGGCCGTAATCCTGACTGAAGGGTTGTAATGGCCAATTATGTATGTATGTATGGCTGTTTTGTAAATACTCAAAAACACTTGAAAGCTTCTTGTGATTAATTCTTATACTGAAGCTGTTTGTTATAATTCCTCGGAAAGAAGTTAATGTTGACAGTCTCTTACAAGTATTACAGAAACTAATTTCAAACGTTTAATTACAGCATTAGCAACAGTGTATTCTGTCTTGGATGTATTCAAGGAGTTTTGGTCCATGACGCAAATAGGCAATCTGGTGCCTTATTTCACTTGTCTTTGATTCTGGATCTGCCTGTTGTTTGACTCTAAGTATAGTAAAACTTCTCGTCCATCCCTCGTTTATTTTAAATGTTATCAGTTGATCGTTTTTTCTAAGATGTTTTTGTAAGAGACTTCTTAGTTTTGTTGTTGTTGTTGTTGTCCAGCATTTAATGTAATTTAACATAATGTTTTGCCGTATGTAACGTGACTCACGTACTAAAGTTTTTTTTATGTAAGTTTGTCTCTCTTTCTGATTGTCTGTCTCTCTGTCTGTTGTCTATAGATACAACTGCCTCTAACTGCAAATTTTTCTAATTGTTGTTAAATTCTCAATGGCTTAAAGACAAAAAAAAAATTCAAAAACTACCAATAAAAAATTAAGAAAAAAATGGAAAAAATAACAAATAAAATAAGAACATACATCTGTTAAATTACAACAAACATGGCTAAAATAAAATCCAAAAAAAAAAATAAATAAAAATACAGGCTAACAACAGCACAAAATTATCTTAAAATTGTTAAACGAGAGTTAATCTTAAATCATGATCACTGATCTACAACCAGAACGTTTTTTTCTTGTTTTTTTTTTGTTGCAAAAAGACAAAAAATTTGAAAAAAGAAAAAAAATAAGGAAAAAACATTTAAAATTACAACAACATGATTAAACAATTCGCATTTAATGTTAAAAATCTATTGGTTTTCCAACAAAAAAAAAACCCAAAAAAAAAATTCTGCCAAGAGGGGTAAAAACTTTAAACTGCTAAGGTGCCCGCATGGACCCACATGCCTTAAAGTTTAAAATCTTCTTGTATTTCGTTTCTCTTTTTTTCTAAGTTTTTTTTTTGTTTTTGTTGTTAGTAAAAATGATCCGTGCCCAATAAAAATACAATAAAAATACGACCAACAACAAAACATTTTGTCGTTCCTTTAAAAATGTTACACAATTTGCTTCAAAAAAATATATCAAACCACAAAGAAAAAGCGCAGAACCCGTGAATTTCAACAAATTTGACAAAAAATAATCCGAAAATCTAAAAAACCAAATGAAGCGAAAATTTAACGTTTAACAACGACAAGTAGTTGTTGTGTTTCTAACCTTACAAAACAATTTAAAATTATTTTTTATTTTTCATTTATTTTTTTTTTATTTTTATTTGATTTTTATTTAATTTTTATTATTTATTTTTATTTTTTGTTTAAATTGTTTTAAAGTCAAATGCTTTTGTAATCGTCACTATAACCGCAAGCAACCACTGGCTTTGATGATGACTTTTTACAAAAATTTATTGTGCTCAAATACTTAAATACTTTAACCAACTATCATGCAACTAAATAGTTTATAGAGGGCGCTGTTCACAGAGCTGGGAAAGAATAGTCATATTAGATTCACATTCCAAATTAAAATAGTTTTACAAGCTGGATTTGTTGTATCATAACAAACCTAAACTCTAATTATATTCCATTTCAGATGAGTTCAGTCGCCTTAGTCTAGTAGGTAGAGTGTTGGCTTATTAGCCGAAAAGCCCGAGTTCGTAACCCAGGTCAGACATCAAAACGAAATATGCAAAAAAAAAATACTTCTTCGGCGACTTCCTCTCAGCAGATTTCTGGCATAAACTCTGAGAGTAAATTAAATTGCCATAAAAAAGTTTCTCAAAAAATCTGTCGTTCGGAGTCGACTTTAAACTGTAGGTTCCACCACTCAAAGTATAAAGTTAATACACACAACATAAGTGGTGAGAGAAACTATGTATGTAGATGAGTTCAGACCAAATTCAGGGCTATCCCAAGGTTCTACAACGAAGTGTGCTTGAAAGAAATGTCGAGACCTACAGCTTATTCCTACCAGACTACCTAGAGGACTAAAAGTTTTCCTATTTCGTTTTGTTCCAGATGTTGAGCTGAGTGCGGTTTGAACCACAGACAAAACCTACTACGCTACGGCAAAAATAGTTAGGAACCACTGCAACCACTTAAGTTATAAAAGCTGTATTCCTCACCATAACGCTAAACGAAAACAGTAGAGCGCAAGTTCTCTAGTAGGTAGTAAGTTGGCTTATTAGACGTGAGGCCTCGGTTCAAACCCTAGGTCAGACATCTCCAACCACAAAAATTATCCTTAATGCGTCTCAGCAGATTTCTGACAAAAAATCTGAAAGAAAATAAAATTGCCATGTAAAATTCCTCAAGACTGCCATACACACGGCATAAGTGGTGTGACAAGCCCTAGCGTAATCCTAACTAAATCTTAACTAAAGGGTTGTAAGGACCAATTATGTATGAATGTATGTATGTAAAGTGCAAGTAGCAGTCAGTCGTCGCAGATAGTGAGTGTTTTTGAAGAAAATCATTTACTACGAGCTGCTGTTTTAGAGCCATACTACTTACGAAATCAGAGCCCTGAGTTGGATTGTGATAAATTTTATATCAAACACATTACGTGTGCATCGGGTGAAACTGTAGAAACTTAATTGAGAGATTTTAACTTGAGGTGTATTGATCTGTTGGTCCAATTGGACATAAAGCCCGAGGCTTTACGGTATATGGCCACTACTTTTTTTTAACAGACAATACTCAAGAGTACTGTTTTCCATTCCTCTTCCACTTCCTTCTGGCTTCTTCTGTGCAGAAGCCAAGTATTAGTGAGTATACAATAGAGACATTGGAATCTTTATAGATAGTCAAGCATTTCTAAAATCCTTGAGTGAAGTCTACACGGAGATCCGACTTACCTCGGTTAAATTGGCAATTAGGCAAAAATTCTTAAAGGACGTCAACCTATCCTGACTCAAAGAGGTTTTCCGCTCCACCGCCAGACTCACTTGGTCCACGATAGATAGAAGGCGTACCAACCAACTACTCAAACTTGATTGCAATGTCATCTCGATCACAGTGGTCATGCTTACAAGTCATTGTCTTATGTGAAGACACGCGGTAAGACTGCAGCTCCCATTAAACGACTTCTGCCTAGGGTGTCTGTCTACTGTAGAGGATGAAATTGTTATTCATTTTCTTTGCCAAGATTTATGTTATTTGGCTCTCCATTCCTTGTCAATTTAATGTAGTTATTATCCATTGATATCAAGGATATAACTGCGTTTATTAAACTTTTAGGGTGGTTGCCAGCATAGGGTAGTCGTGCTTCAGTGTGCAGCCAATGCGTTGGCCGTCTTCTTCGATTAGTTTATTGGCATTAGGTTATAACAGAGGCTGTGGCATCACAACGAGTCGCTATGTGTGCTCAAGTTTGCTTTTGCGGACAAAGCTACCTACCTAAGCCTACATAGATGCTAACGAGATGACGAGTTACTCTAATGTTAACCTTGCTTATATGGCTCTAAAATATGGGTGCTAATACCCATGACAGATGAAACTAGCCTTAGGGAATATGAGACAAGGATCTTTAAGGAAGAATATCGCGGGAATCATAATGTTTATGCATCCTATGTCGATATAATGCAGAAGCAGAGGCGGCATTGGCAAGAGCATGCCGTGCGATTGAGGGGACACACTCTAGGAGAAGAAATTTTCAAAGCGATTCCGGAGGTTCAAAGCTCCGTTGGAGAGATCAGATTGGGATGCAGATTTATACCATATTTTCAGCCCAAATGAGCTGTGATAAATTACCATCTAAGCACTCGATGCAAATAATCCGATGACATTTGCTAGGAACATTCCTTGATCTTAAATCCAGATTTTTCGTTAGACCTCAGCTTCTTATAGTTTCCTAGCAGTGTTCCATTTGCATGGGTTTTTATATTTATTTCACAATGAGCACCACTTTAATTTTAACTTTTCCTTGCCTGTTAATTGTCCTCAATTTCCCGTATGGTTTTAGATCCCTTGAGACAAACTCGAAAGTTTTCATTCTTTTACAAACTGTTTGAAAATTTTTAATGTGTGTTTTCCCTATTCACCAAAGCAATTTTCCTATCATGACACATACTCCATTACGTACTTGTCTGTCTGTCTATCTGTCTGTCTGACTGCCTGTACCATTTGTTTGTCTCTCTATTTCGATTTAAAGTTTTTCTTTTTGCTCGAAAACTCTGTAACAGTCTTAAGAGCATTTTGATTCGTTCTTTTTTTTTGTGGTCCAAAATGTTTAATGATTGAAAAATAACATGAAAATCGTGCAAATTTTCAGTAAAACTATTAAAGAAAATTATTTTAAACGTAAGCAGGCAGAGAGCAGGCAGTCAGATGAATTTTAAAGTGCCTGCTTAAACAAAAACAATAAAAAAACAGACGGCTTTAAACCAAAACCAAAACTCATTCAAAAAGCCAACTCATACTTGATAGCAGAAGCGTACTTAACAATAAGGAAAAGGGGGAGGGGTGTTCTCTGCGTTAGGTTCGTGATAAACTTTCTTTAAGAATTTAATTGAAAGGTTAAAACGATGTGGTAGGGTGAGGGATGTTTATATCTCCTCTGTCCTCTTTTTACGATTTTTTTGCCACGTTCTAATTCCTTAAATTGTTTGCTTCTTCCCTGGTCTTATAAAGATCTTTATTTCAGTTTCTCTCTCTCGCTCTCTCTCTCCCACTCTCTGTATCTCTCTCTCACCGTAATCGTATCTACATTGTACGGGGCTGAATTGCTTGCATCTCCTCTATAATTCATTGCGTCATTCAACAAATTTTCAAATTCATGCAATTTTTCATCGTATCGGCAGACATCGATAGCATTTCATTGCAATTTGATTGCCTTAAATTGAGTTGAGAAAAATTTCCTTCCACTGCTGCAACAGCGATAGAGTGACAGACAATGGAAGTGAAGAGTTTAGAGAGGCAGCAACTTGCTGAAACTCTATTTCAACTTCATGCAGCAACATGTACACAAGCAATCGTCTGCAGCAACAGCAGCAACACCAACACCAACACCAAAATAATTGTCTAATGATTTTATATCATATCTGTTGCTATTATTTGTTGAGTTGCTCTGCAACAATCAAAAATTTTTTTCTTTTTTGTTCGTTATTTTGTTGCTCTATGCTCTGCGGTTGAAGACACAATTCGTTGTGCATGAATTTTTTCTAGAGATTTTTGTCTTCCTCAAAAAGGGGAAACCTTTTGCGGGCGCGTTGTATCTTTTATTGTGTGGTTTTTTATTTTTTTTTTCTGAATTTGATTTGAAGGACAATACAGACAAAAATAGCTATTCAGACAACAAATATAACACAATAATATCTACTTCGCATTAAGAAAGAGAAGGAGCAGATGGAAAGTGTTGGTCGACATTTGTGTGTATTTCCATACACTCGAAAAACTTTGATTCGTAAAATGTTGCTGGTAACTGATATAACAAATACTTCATATATGATGCGCTACATCATACTGTACACCGAAGTCCTCATTCAGAAGAAAGTGATGGACTTTATTGAGTCATAAAGTCTCTCATAATTACTAAAGCTTAGGCTTAATCTTGTACTTCATAATGTTTAATGCGAGTTTATAGCCTGCTAGCCTTTACTGAATCCACGCCTACATACGTGTAGTACTTAACCATTCCTAAGCAATCAAACTGTAGCACTTAGTCAATCTGTGGTCAACCACGTAAGTGTTACTCCGTATTATTTTAAAGCTTATGACTGTTAACCTAACCTTACCGCAACAATAGTTCGCGATCTTCAATGCGAAATAATGAATGTAACACACATATGTAGGTATGTAAGCCAACAACTCTGCCTTCTTGGTGGAGTCAAACCCTGTGGACGTCCATTTGGCATATTAAAAGATTTTAATCTGGAATCTCTGCAAGCATTAGAAATTTTATTCTCCAGACCAGTGGCCATTTATTAATGTTATAATGGTTTGGGAAGATTACTACGATTTCTGTGGACCGCATATAGACTATTCTTCTTCCTTTTGTCCTACCACATACTGGCCTATAGCCTATGCTAGTGTTCGATTAGAGTCACCTCTCGAGATAGAGAGTCATGTTTATCATGTGGTCTTTATGATACGGCGTTCTTAACATGTGCTAAATTAGGTCCATATTAGACATCGGCAATGAATCGAATGAAATGAATGAACTGTATTAAAATTCAACTACTCTGATTCATTCGTACTCCCTACAACATTGATTTATAAGTACAGGTTGCAATGAGTACAAGTAAAGATTGTTTTTTATAGAGGTATAGAACTTTAAGTTGGCATTACTTTTCAAGATGAGGACCGATTTAACAGCTGTCAAGTGATTTATTCACAGTTTGGTTAGGCAATTCATCATGAATAGACTCACGCCTGAACAACGCTTGCAAATAGTACAATTTTATTTCGAAAATAATGATTCTGTGCGGAAAACGTATCGCGCACTACGTCCATTTTATCGTCGACAAAATCGTCCATCAGAGCAGTTAATTCGATTAACCATGGAACGTTTTCGCACCACGTTTAGTCTTATTGATAACTCGCATCCCCAGAGACGCTTTACGGCGCGCACAGAAGAAGCTATAGCTGCTGTAGAGCGTAGCATTGAGGAAGAACGTTACAGTCAATGGTGATCGGTATAGAGCCATGATTACTAACTTTTTCATTCCTGAATTGAATAACCATGATTTCCAGGAGATGTGGTTTCAACAAGACGGCGCAACATGTCACACAGCTCGTGCCACAATAGATTTATTGAAAGACACGTTTGGTGACCGCCTAATTTCACGTTTTGGACCTGTGAATTGGCCTCCAAGATCTTGTGATTTAACGCCGCTAGACTACTCTCTGTGGGGCTATGTAAAGTCATTGGTCTATGCGGTAAAGCCACAAACGCTTGACCATTTGGAAGACAACATTCGCCGTGTTATTGCCGATATACGGCCACAAATGTTTTAAAAAGACATCGAAAATTGGACGTCCAGATTGGACTACATCCGCGTCATATTTAAAATGTAATGCCACAAGATTATCTTTCGGATAAATAAAATTCATGTCAATCGAATAATCCTTCCTTGTTTTATTGCAACTTAAAGTTCTATACCTCTATAAAAAACACCCTATACAACGTTGATATCAAACTCATAACATTCGAAATATGTTTGATTCATATGCCTACTCATTTAGATTCATAAATTTAGAAAAATATGTACTTATAATACTCATAAATAATGATTCCAATCATTCATCGAAATTTACAGTCTTAGTTGTTGTTGTTACAAAAAAAAAAGAGAAGAGAGAAAAAGACAAAGACAGTAAGCAAAGCAACCACTCAACCTCGTAGTGAGTATTGTAGTGTTCGTACGCTAATCATACTTACTTTTGATTCTTGTAAATATTGAGTAAAGGAGAGTCGAAATCAACAACATTATGCGTATTCTTAAGTATGAATACGATGAGTACATCAAACTTTGAATATGAGTAGTATGAGTATGATATTAAAATATGTATGAATGCGTATAAGTAATAGAAATTATGAGTATGAATCGTATGTACTCACCTTTTTGAATACTCTTTGCTGATCTCTGATTATCCTTAGCTACTAAAACAAAGTGGTTAGCTTGCCCTGTATCCCGAGATCTAGTATATATTGTGTTCTCTTTCTATGAATTAAGCTTTATGAGATTACATACACACATAGTTGGTCATTACAACCCTTCAGTCAGGATTGCGGCCTAGCTTCTCACACCACTCATGTTGTGTGCTTTAATTTTATACGTGAGTGGCGGGATCTACAGTTTAACGTCGACGCCTAACGACAGTTTTTATTTTGAGAAACTTTTTGATGGTAGGTTTATTTATTCTCAGAGGTTTTGCTAGAAATCTGATGAGAGGAAGTCGCCGAAGAAATATTTTTTTTTCATATTTCGTTTTGATGTCTGACCTGGGATACGAACCCGGGCTTTACGTCTAATAAGCCAACACACTACCTACTAGATTACGGTGACTTCATGAGATTAAATATGAAAAAATCCTCATTTATTTTTTTATATTTCCTAACTTGACCTTTAACCTCTCAAGTGAAATTTTGTTCTTCACTGAAACTAAAATGTAAATTTCTTTTACAAAATGTGTGTGTGTTTTCTTTTTACCAACATTTCACTTTTGAGTGTAATTGAATTCCCATTCAATGACGAAGATCTCACATTTACAAGCCGTTACAGACCTGAAGGTGGTTTTGTGTGTGAATGTAGAAAAAAAAGTAAAAATGCCCTCTACGCCATTTAGGCCACAAATCGAAATCAAAAGTTGGAAATGTTTATAAACGGTTTTGATTGTTTTCGATTTTTATTTCGTGTATTATTCGTTGTTATTTTTGTTTTTTGTTATACGTTTTGTTCTGTAAGTTTTCCAACGTTGATGGTGGCCAGGTTGGTTGGTTGGTTGTCTGTCGTCTATTGTAACAGTCATGACGTAACTGGGATTTATTTGTAATTGATGTATTGTTGTTGGTGTTGTTGCTGTTGTTGTGGCTTGCCATTATGCCCTCAGGTGTGATATTTATATAGTGTTTATTTACCACAAAATAACAAAAAAAACAACAACAATTATAAACACAACAACTTTCCTTTTAAAGGCAGGCGTAAAAAAAAGTATAAAAAAACGGAATAAATTTCATTTTTCTTTTGAATTGGCGTGTTAAACATAAATTGGACAGACAGATAGGCAGAGACAGACAAAATAAGTTTCTCTTAAAAATCTCCTTGTGCCAG
Source organism: Sarcophaga rosellei (assembly GCA_930367235.1). Lineage (NCBI taxonomy): Eukaryota > Metazoa > Arthropoda > Insecta > Diptera > Sarcophagidae > Sarcophaga > Sarcophaga rosellei. Next base: position 52,139,733 of record OV884020.1, read on the forward strand.
TTTTTTTTTCATTTTTTTTTGAAGGCAAATATAGAAATGAAGAAAATAAGGAAGTGAAGGAGAGGATTTTTTGTTAGTTTAGATTTCTATAATTTGTTTTCTAAAATGCAAATACAAATAACTGGTAATAACGGTATATTTGCATTGTTATAACAGTTATTTCTTCATTTTTTTTCTGTTGTTGTTGTTGTTGTTGATTTTTGAACTGTCATTTTCAATATTAACACATCGAAAACGGCAATACATACTGCTGTTGCTGCTGCAATGCTGTGATACGGACGCTGAGATTGCTGCCAAACAAAACCGAATATTTTGTTTTCGTTTTCAATTTCTGCTTAATTTTGCCTAGGGATCGCGAAAAGGTCGTTTGTTTGTTGGTTTTTCATTTTCTTTTATTTTGTTTTTATTGGTAACTGCCTGACTATCTGTCCGTCTAGTTGTTGTTTTATGGGGAAACGCTTTCGTTTTCAGTTGCGGGGTGTTTTTATTTTTCTGTTTATTTTAAAATATTATTTTTCCTCCTTTTTTATTTTTGAATTCATATGCCCGCCATTAAGTGACTGTCGGTTTTTGGTGTTGTCATGTTGCAGTCATTCAATTGGCTGTTGGTTGGCTTTTGTTGGTCTCTGCATGTTTTTTTCGGAATTTTTTTCTTCTTTTTCATTTTTATCTGTTTGTTTTTTCTCTGTTGTTGTTGTTTTTGTTGTCTAATATTAACGTCAGAATTATTTAAATGTCAGTATGAATTTATGTTTATATGTCATGTGATTTTAAGTCGGGTCTGTTGTTGGTTTTTTTTTTGTTTATTTCGCATATTAGTTCAGCCATTATGATTTATTTAATTATCGGGTGATTTTAATAATTTTATTATACTACATGAGTAGTTTCATACACTCCCTCTACCAACAGGTTGAATTTTAAAAACATAGCCCTGGGTTCTCTCATAATTATGCCAGAATTATAATATTTTCTACATAAATTTCATATTTTATGACAGTTTTATGAGGGAGGGACATTATCGGTTAAGTGACTGTAAAAATTTATTACAATTTATGCTGCAGTTATGCAATGTTTTGATATTTTTAGAAAGAAAAACTCTGCTTAATAGTATCTTGGCCTATGTGCCCTCTTGGCATAAAAATGTACTCAAGTTGTTCGCCGTTACAGCTGTTTACTTAGGGCTGCAGTCCAGCTTCTTATATCACACGTGTTGAGTGAATTGATTTTATCCAGGAGTGGCAAGAGATACAGTTTAGCACCACTTCCTAATGACAGATTTGGGAAGCTTTTCATGGCACTAAGTTACTGTCAGAGCGTAAGCAAGAATGCTGTTGGGAGTATTTATTCTTTTGCAAGTTCGGATTTGAACTCGGTGCTCTCATCTCCCTTCTAAAATATAGCAGCTTACTCTTGGCATTTACTGCAGACTATTCAGTGCATGAATAACTGATGTGAACACACTTTCATTGTCCAAGCGTACAGTTCTTTTTGTACCATGGCTTATGTAACACATTGTTAGCTGCATAGATTGCTTCTTTTACGACGGGGCATTATAAGCTCCCTTCAATTAAGCTTACTAGTCGCCTTAGGCTAGTAGGCAGTGTGTTAACTTATTAGACTTAAGGCCACGCTTGAAACCACGAGAGGCTCTGGTTATCGTATCCATTTCAGAATATCCATGTCAAAATCTCATCTTTAGTTACAAATAGCGTGAAGGGGTTCATAAGGCGGGTTTGAAGACATATCCGCATAGGAATATCAAATTCTGCAGCCATTCCACTAAACTTGGGAAATGTTTAGTCATAATACTTAGAAAAATCGAATATTTAGAGAAATCTAGAAAACCCGTTTATGAAAAACAATTCCTCTAATGCCGTATCTTTCTTGAAAGGCCCAATTGAAAATATCTACACACCCTTAATGTAATGGAAAAAGAAGACTTTGTTGATATGCAAACTAGATTGGGTAAACCGATGGCCTAGTTGGTAGTGAGCCAAACTTAAAGTTTCGAAGATGTGGGTTCAATTCCCATCAGAGACTCTGAGCTTTTGTGACAATAGAAAAAAAGAAAGTGAGTGTTATTAGTAACAAAAAGTGACGAAGGTGTATACCAGAGGTCAGCAATGAAACGTTTTTTCGCTTCTCATAAGATCTCATAAAATTTTGGGTATAAGTGAGTCAACAGTATTGAAATGCAACTACTCTGATTCCTTCGTACTCACTACGACATTGATTTACAAGCATAGGTTACAATGAGTATAAGTACAATGTTGACATTAACCTCATAACATTCGAAATATGTTTGATTCATACGCCTATTCATTCAGACTCATAAATTTAGAGAAATATATACTTATAATACTCATAAATGATTCGAGTGATTCGAATCATTCATCAAAATTTACAGTCTTAGCTGTTGTTGCATTTACAAAAAAGAAAAAAGAAGAAAGAAAAGGACAAATACAGCAAGCAAAGCAAACACACAACTTTCTAGTGAGTATTGTAGTATTCGTCAGCGAATCATACTCATTTTGTGATTCTTGTAAATGTTGAGTAAAGGATCGAAATCAACAACATCATGCGTATTGTTAAGTATGAGTACGATGAGTACTTCAAACTTTGAATGTGAGTAGTATGAGTATAATATTAAAATAAGTGTGAATGCGTATAAGTGTCAGAAATTATGAGTATGATTCGAATCTACTCATCTTTTTGAATACTCATTGCTGATCTCTGGAGCATACCTTCAGCGAAATGGAAAAAGAAGAGTTTGTTGATATGACCGAGTTGGTAGTGAGCCATACTTCAAGTTTTGAAGATGTGGGTATAATTCCCACCAGAGACTCTGGGTGTTTGTGATTTTGTCTGATATTCTATACGACTACTCACAATCGAAAAAAGAAAGTGAGAAATTTTAGCAAAAAATTGACGAAGGTTTAGACGTTAGTCATTAAAAAATTGTTGCGCCCTACCCGCTCTTTCCTTTCTCATTAAAACTATTTTTCGTGTATTCTAACACAATGCCCTACATGGATAGGGGCCACCTTCTAAATGTTGGTCTCAAACAAACAAAAAAAAAACAAAATTTCTTTCAACACTAAAATCCAATTTTAGGGTGTCTTATGGTCACATTTAACCTGCTTGGTTTTATTAATAAAAATTTCTCCAATTATTTATTGTTCATTATTACTGGTAGAAAGTCTCTCCGTCTTTAATATTTGAATTCAAATTGATATTTAAAAATAAAAAAAAAAAACGAAACATTTCTTAATAAAAATAAATCGATAAACGCTTATCACTGCATAAAAATCTATCACTTAATTTGGTACAAAATCTGTCTCGGGCTATTTATATGTATAACCAGCAAGATGGTATAAACTTTCAAAAATTCCCCAATGAAAGAAAAACAAAGAAACTCTTCTCACCGTTTTGCCTTTGTCATTTGTGTGGAGGTTTTTTTTGTTGTTTTTGTTTTTAAAGAAAAATACAATAATGACAGGTGAGAAACGCTCGTAAATTTTGCTCATTAGTATGACACAAAAGGAAAACCCTTTTTCTGTCAACACAGCTGTAAATAAGCAACAACAACAACCACTACTACAAGTAACAAATGACAATCGCTGGCCAAAGTGTTAGCCCAAAGTTTCTTTTTCACTCTCTACTAACACACGTACATATGTATGTACATACGTTTGGTAAACATTAGAGAATAGGAAAATCGATCTTTTCTTTCGATAGTTTTTTTCCATTTTTTTCATTTTTTTTTTATTAAATTGTGAAGTTTTTATGGTCAGAGTTGTTTTAAGAGTAAAATAGTTTGAAATCCATACAATAATGGACACAACGCCACTTAAGGTGACAATCTGATACGTCAGAATGAGTTGTAAATGGCAATAAACATACAAGCAAACCAACCTGCTCGTATTGCTGTGCTGCCAAGCCAATAGAAACTAAAAGAAAGAGATTCTACCGAAATTATTTTTCTTTCATTTCGTTTCGTTTCGTTTTATTTGAGATGACAAACGATAATAATGATACGAACAAACGATGAAACGATAGATGATGATACCATGATACCAAAAACCGATACACTCGGTTAAGCAGTTAAATAATTCACATGATGACAGGTTTAAACTTTTAAAAACCATGCATCTAAACCGACCGTTCGACCGTTCCAACCAACAGTCCATTTAAGAGGCACAACATGTAGCCGCGTATGAACAGATACTTTATCTTATTGAAAAACTATCTGTTGTTGTTGTTGCTGTTTTCGGTTTATTGTTACACTCTATTTAATATTTACCTACTCTCTTGCTGTCTCCCTGTTTTTGCTTTCTTACCCCTTTTTTTCTGTTTTAATTTTAACACTTCGTAGATTTTCTTTTAAGAGTTTCTTTTTTTTTCTGTTTGTTTCTAATGGTTATTGTTTAAATTTCTTGATAGTTTAACTTATAGTTGTTGTTATTGTAGCTGTTGTTTTTTGTTGTAATGACATATTGACAAACATTGGTGACAGCAGTAGTATCTTTACTAACCTTTATTCTATTCTACTGCACATTTACACACTCACTTACTGTATGAAATTATTAAATGAGAACCAATAGCTTAAAGTCAGAGCTGGCCTAGAATTCAATAAATTTTGGTAAGAAATTGTTTAAATATCGCTGATCTTTACTTATACATGTAGTGCACGTTGTTGGAAGTAGAGAAATAGGTTACCCGAATATGGAACGTTGAATGTGTTACATTACATTGTTAGTAATGGAAGAATACATTTCCTTTGAGCAAATAGCGTTGCATGTACGAATAGTGTAGCTAAAGAACGACTTCTTTCTGTAATATAGTGCTCAATAGATAGAACAACGAACGGAGAATATGTATTACCACAAGTCGTAGTCCAGTAGATAGACGTGAGGGCGCGTTTCAAACCCTTTGCCACACATTTCGAACAAAACGATACATGAAATAATATTTCTTCTGCGAGTGCCTCTCTGTAGTCTACTGGAAAGTAAATAATAGAATTCCCACAAAAAGTTTCTCAAAAATCTCTCGTTCGGAGTTGACATTAAACTTTAGGTCCCGCCACTCGTGTGTAAAATTAACACACACAACGTAAGCGGCGTGAGAAGCTAAGTCGTGATCCTTACTGAAGGATTGTAATGACCAATTATGTATGCAAACCACAAGCCACATTGAATCCACAGATTCAATCTATCTTCCCTTCACAAGCACTTCCGCGTTAGCATTAGCGTTTAAATAGAAGGAAGTATTTTTGTAGCATTTTGGAAAACCAAGGCACTTGGACACTTCTCAATACTTCATCTCACACGCTTGTTCTGTCATAAATTTGTTGAATGTTGCATACCTTGCATGGTATCCTTGAAGTTATCCTGATTATCCTGTTAACGCTAAAAGTAATAAAGCTGATGGCAGCAATCAACAGAGTCTGTGTAGTGTTAATTTATTTTCGGGTGAAGTAAGATTGAATTGAGAGCCACCTTAAGCAAAACTCACTTGGTTTCTATTATCACTGTAAAACGACTGTGTATATTCTACCGTATGTTTTACATTTCTGACAAGAATTTTTCAGCCATCTTGTCCACTTCAATTTATTTTTATGCGGTTTATCCAAATCATCAATAGTTAGACAAGTTCTTACGAAAATTTCTAGGTTCCCAAAATTTTTTTGTCACATTTCAAAACGCTGAATACTAACGGAGAGAATATTATGTGATATCTTCTTCTTTCTTATCATAACAAATTTTTCTCAAGTTATGGACATGTGTGACTAGGAAGACACGGTGGCGTTATCACTGCCATAATGCTCCTAACATTCATGATACATGTACCGCAAATCTTCCTTGTATACCTATATCCCTAATACGCGAATAATTTATTTTCTCGAGAAACTGTGTTAATTTTCTCATCTTTACGTTGTGAATAAGTGAACTGTGTCTGAGATCAATTTCTTTCACATCTGAGATCATGTCTAAATTTCTTTATTTTCGAACTAATCTAAGGGTAACCATTGAATATCTGTTCCTATAACCACACTTACTTCTATTTGATGTTCCCTCTTTTTCGAAAATTAATGCCAGAACGAGGAAAACTCGTCATATTTCAGTTCTTCTATGTTAGAGAAGGAAATGCAAGACATGCAGATAATAATCTTTATTATGATCTAGATACTGCAGCAGTTTTCATGGTAGTCGCCGTAATCTATTGGTTAGTATATTGGCTTAGTAGGCAACAGCTTCAGAGTTCGAACATTAGGTATGACATCTTTAAAAAAAGGATGAGAAAAAATATTTTTTCTTTTGGTGTACTATGAGAGAGCAACTAATATAAATTATAATTCTTATACTTCTTATTTGAAGTTTACGTTAAACTGTGGATCCCTGCATACAGAAACTAAATACAAGACTTACGGGAAATTATCAGGGTATCACAATGGGCACTAGGGCCTTCAAGGGAATTCCCTGAGGAATAGATAACTTTCGAGAAATTCAAAAAATAATGTTGCTTGCCTAGGAGGAGGCCTAGTGAGACTGCCTATAAAATACCATCCGACCATCCGAAAAGTCCATAGTCTCATGCTTTTCGGCATAGACCTTGTCATCAAGTAGGCTTGTTGAACGCTCACCACTATCAACCACACTTTCAATAGAAAGTCTGTATTTATTACAGTCTTGTTCTGAGCTACGAAACCTGAGCAATGATGTAAAACATGTTTCATCGTTTCGATATCTGCTTTACATGCTTGTCAGTTATTAAGATGTACAGAGCATATCTGGCTTAGGCGGAGAGTTCTGAAAGGATACTCCTCAGTGTATTCCGTCTAAATATACTTGGGGTATTCCTTCCCGTCGCCATAATCTAGTAGGTAGTGTGTTGTGCTTATTAGGCACACAGTTCAAACCAAAGGTCTGGCATCTCTAACAAAACGAGATATGAAAAAATATTTCTTTGGCGACTTTCTCCCAGCAGATTTCTGGCAAAAACTCCGTGAGGAAATAAAATTGCCACCAAAAGTTTCTCAAAAATCTGTTGTTCGCGATCGACTTGAAACTGTGGATCCCTTTACTCATGTATAAAATTAACACACACAACTTAAGTGGTATGAGAAACTAGGTTGTAATCCTGGCTGAAGGGTTGTAATGATTAATTATATATATATACGTATGTTTATGCCATGTAAGACTCTGATTCTATTAGGCAGACTATTCATTTCCCAATCACTTCCAGATGACTAAATATATTCCTGTGTAATCCTTTATTACTGGCGTAATTGGTATACACCTTTTTGATATTTTACGACAGTTCTTAGTGCCGCATTCCAGGGTCCTTAATAAAACCTTCAGGTTTATGTAAAAGCTATGTCGAGAAGTTCATTTCGTTTTTGTAAAAAAATTCATGTCTTACTGTTTAACATAACCTCTCTCTTTAAAAGCTCTTCATATCAAGATTTAGGCCACAACCCAATTAACATTCAATTCCTTTGAGTCGCTGATTAATTCATTGCAGGTCAAACAAATCCACAATCCATAGCTAAAATAAGACATTGTTTCCTTAATTTTCTTTCACTGTTTAATTAGGAAAACCTCTATCATTGAACTCTGTCTGTCTGGATATTTGACTGTGAGTGTCACAATTGTCTATCTTCAAAGGTTCTAATGTCATTAACAAAATGACAAAGAAAGAGGGAGAGAGCGAAGGAAAACATTATCAACAGCAGCTGGCTAAATGCCTCAATGGACTGTGTTTGTATTGTTGCCTGGTAGAGAGGAGAGAGCGGAGTTACAAAGAAAGACTGTCTTTCAGATGGATTTTTTTCAAATGCATACGTACGGATAACGATAGATAAATGAGAGAACAAAGCATACATAGAAGCATGTGGTGTCATTAAGTAGTTAGTGACACATGCTAACTGTTATGTGTTGTTGTAATTGCTGTTATTTTTAAGTTTTAATGATAACAAGTTTATCAAAGTGAAAGTATCATTCATCCATAGCAACTTCACCATCAGACCAACCAGCTAACCAAGCAAGCAGTCAACCACTGATACTCTCTTACTTGTACCTGATCACACGAGTGTATTTCTTTTGTATCTTATCAATACGAGATTAGTAATGACAAAAAATAAAAAAACGAATGAAATTAAAATCGAGAGAAAAAAAGAAAATGAAAAATTAAATTAAAAAAGCAACGAAGAGTTGAATTGTCAAAGCGTTGGTTTTTTCTGTGGCAAATAATTTAAATTGAAGTGCAATGCGCATTGGTCTGTTGCATGAATTTGAAGTGTCAGGATAACATATGGCGGTATGATTAAATTTCTCAGATAAAGGGTTTAAATAAAGCCAAAGAAAAAAGGCTCAATTGGTGGTCCACTTTGAGTTCATTTTTCATTTTAAAACTTTTCTTTCGTTTTGCGGTTTTTATCCGTTTACTGTTTACTGGTTTGTTTCAACCACCAACCAACCAATTTGAAATGGTGTCGACTGATTATTGTCAATGACTTCTGAGAAGACCTTTTCGCTTGTCATTCTTATGGCTGAAAAGTCAACAACAACAGCAACAATTACAGCAACAACCACAAGAAGTATAAACTAAAAAGTGATTCACAATCTCTCAGTTGGAGTTTTTAATTCGTTTTTTTTCTTTCGTCTGGAGGCTGTGTTAAGATAAGTGAAGCTCCAATTTCTTGTTTGCTTTTGTTTAAATGTTTAGAAGAGGCTGATAGCTTTATAAAAAAAGGTAACTTGTCGGCAATTACAGTAGAGTTCAAAACAAGGAGTATTTTCCCTTTACTTAGGCAATGCAATTATGTCAAGCAAGTCAATAAATTTTTGGTCAGAGATCTTGTGTAATCTAGTTCAAGTCAGTGAACTCCTATATAACTTGGGAACCAATCCTGGCTAACTATATATGTATAGAGGAACAATTTTAGAAAATACTGAAAAATCGTCATAGCTTGCAGCATTTAGAGGTTAAAACGCTCCAATTTAAAACAGACAAAGTGTGTGTGTGACGTGTCATTGAAATTTTTTTATTAGTTTGAGAGACTTATTGATGTCAATATATGTGGAACATAACATCGTTCAAATATCTACCACGACTTTTCTGTGTGGAGCGCATTCGAAATTTCCAATTCTCCAATGAATTTGAATTCTGTTGGGTTCAGAGACCACTGTCGCCGTAGTCTGGAATGTTGTGTGTTGGCTTATTCGATGTGAGGCCACGGTTTAAACCTCAGGTCACACATCTACAACGGAACGAAATATTAAAAAAATATTACTACGGTGACCTCCTCTCAGCAGATTTCTGGCAAAAGAATAGAGAGTAAAAAAAAATTGCCATGAAAAAATTCTCAAAACATCTGTTGTTCGGAATGAACTCTAAACTTTAGGTCCCGCCATTCAAGTATAAAATTAACACACCCAAGTGGTGTAAGGAACTAGTTCGTAATCCTATCTGAAGGGTTGTAATGACCAACTATGTAGTTATGTAAAGCAGCGCTGTAGTTTATGGCTTATGGGCATACACTTGTGACTTAAGAAAAAAAGGTCTAACAGGGTCAAATCATATGATGTTGGTGGCTAGTTCAGTCACATCCACATGAGATGACCCTTCTCTCAAATCGCTTGTACAGAATGTGTAGCATAAGCTGTGTGTCAATAGACGTCATCCTATTGAAACCCCGTACCGTTGATACCCAGGTCATCCAATTTAGACCAAAAAATTTTGTGATCATCGAATGATAGTGCTTGCCATTGACAGCGATGGTCTGGCTAACGTAGTTTTTAAGAAAATATGGACCGATGTAGTCGCCATCTCAAAATTTATACCAAACAACAGTGACTTATTCTTCATGCATTGCATATCTGGGAGGTTATGTGGATTGGTATCAGAGAGCAGCAATGAATAGTTTTTCGCTACTCATAAGTACTCGTATAATTTTGAGTACGAGTGAGTCAACAGTACTGAAATTCAACTATACTGATGCATTCGTACTCATAACAATATTGATTTATAAGTACAGGTTGCAATGAATATGAGTACAACGTTGACATCAAACTCATAACATTCGAAATGTGTTTGATTCATACGCCTACTCAAATTCAAATTCAAATTTATAAATTTAGAAAAATACTTATAATACTCATAAATGACTCGAGTGATTCGAAACATTCATCAAAATTTATAGTCTTAGTTGTTGCAGCATCTACAAAAAAAGAAAAAACACACAACCTTCTAGTGAGTATTGTAGTGTTCGTATGCGAATCATATTTATTTTGTGATTCTTTCAAATGTTGAGTAAGGGATAGTCGAAATCAACAACATCTAGCGTATTGTTAAGTATGAGTACGATGAGTACATCAAACTGTGAATATGAGTAGTATGAGTATGATATTAAAATAACTGTGAATGCGTATAAGTATCAGAAATTATGAGTATGCTTCGAATCTACTCATCTTTTTAAATACTTATTGCTGACCTCTGATTGGTATAATCCCAAATACTCCAATTTTGTTTGTTCACCTACCCATCTATTCAGGAGTAGGCCTCCTCGCTGGAGATGATTTCTCAATGAAAATTAGATTGAGTTGTCAACTGCTACAGGGCTCACACCTGGACCTTACTCACTACTTTGCTTTGCAAAAATTGGTGAGGTATATGAGGATATTAAGTCATTTAATAAACATACATACATACATAATTGGTCATTACATCCCTTCAGTCAGAATTACGGCCTATCTTCTCACACCACTCATGTTGTGTGCCTTAATTTTATACTTGAGTGGCAGGATATACAGTTTAAAGTCGACTCCGAAAGACAGATTTTGAGAAACTTTTTCATGGCAGGTTTATTTACTCTCAGAGTTTTTTGCCAGAAATTTGCTGAGATGAAGTCGCCGAAGAAATATTTTTTTTTTCATATTGCGTTTTGATGTCTGGCCTGTGGCTCGAACCCTGGCTTTACGAACTCACCTAGATTACGTTGACTTTCATAAATGCCTTCTTTATTCGAGTATCGAATTATTGAAGTATTCGCTCTAATTCTGATCAATAATTTCAGTTTATTGGTAGGTAAACGGATAAAGCATCAAGAACTGGGCTCGTATCACTTTTACACTGTAGTGGGTCCAAGGGCAAAAAGATAAGAGATACTGCCAAACGAACCTAAAATAAAATGAACGTGCCAGTCAGCGTTTGTGGATGTTAATCTCTCTGTGGCCTTAAGTAAAGGACGGCATTTTAAAGGTCGAAGGGGTATTGAAGTCTTTTAAAATTTCTTTTGTAATTAGAAAAGCACGATACAAGTCTTAACATTTATTTGAATGTGGATTGCTTGGGTTTGCAACCAAGCAAAGTAACTCCTCCATTCCTTGGAATCCTTGAGAAAATTTTATAACTGTGATGCAGCGCAAACTTAATTGAAGACGATTATAATCCTTGATTTCATTCGATTTTAAATGATTCCATTGCTATAATTTTAAACACTTCTGTACTAGAAAATTATGGACAAAGGAACCTTAATGGGATGCCGAAATGTGGCACACGATGGCAAAGCCTATTTCGTCATAGCAATCACTGTTCAGCGATTTCATTGCTATTATTTTTAACACTTCTTTGGAACAAAAAAGATCAAAAAAACAGATATTTTAACCATTTTTAATTATCATGTTAACCCACACACAGACAGCGGTACTTGTGAAGCTCTTTGACTGCTGTGCATGGGGTCTGAAAACTTGAAAGTCGTGAGTCAGCTTTTTAAAAACGTCCTTTAGATGGTTTGTACAGAATAAAAAAAAGAAAAGTCAATTTTTTTAAAAACTACACACATACAACATCACATACATTCTTTGAGTTGCGACACACACAGCTACTGAAGTTAACAAAAATTTTGAAGAGCTACTTTGGAATGAAACTGTTTGCAACTAACTGCCTTGGTTGTGCAATTGGCATGCCTACTGCCTGACTGGCAGTAGTTTTTGCTGCATTTCAGTTAAAAAAGTCATAAAAATTGTTATAATTATTGCATGATGCACCATTACTCTACTCATACCACGTTGTATGAGTGTTGTCATGTACAATAAATGTTGCAACTTTGGTTTTTATTTTCTGTTGTTGTTGTTGTTGTTGTTGTTGTTGTGCAACATATTCGAGAGTATTTCTTCAGAGTATTTGTTAAAATGTTTAACGAATCATGTGAGAATTTGTCCGGAATTTCCGTCTGTTGTTGTTTGTGGCTGTTGTTGCTGCCCTTTGCAATAATTGTTGGTTTGTTGGGTAGAATTTATGAAACAACAAAACAAAAAAAAACTTGGAAAAACACAATCGGACACAATAATTTTAAGGAATTTTGTTTAACAAAATCAAAAATCAAGCAGAGGAGCGAGGTAGCAAACATAGGCAGAAAACGTTGTTAATTGTTTAAATGATGGATCGTGATTTGACCCATAATAATTAAACAATAAATTTTGAACAACGCAACACACGACTATAATTTGTAATTGATATTTACAAACTTGTACAGTGGCAGACTGTGGAGTAAGGGGAAAGGAGTGGCCATCATTTAGCTTTCAGGATCCATAACGGCGTTAGGCATTTTAACAAGAGTTTTATGAAATTTGAAATCGAGATGATTAAATAATTACCAATAATTGCTTTCGTTTTTTTTTTGTTTGTTAGAAGATCATTAAGGAAATGTAATGAAATCATCAGAATGCTATTGAAGCAGGGTTGTGAATACAATCGCAATTTGCTGTCAAAGAGTGTTAAAACCTTAACTTTAATTTCGTGCTTTTTCGAATGTTTATTTTTAAAAATTTTCATCACCTACCCCCCTCCCCCCCCCTGCTTTTAAGTCCTACAGCAGCCCTATGACCGAGTTAGCATAATTTATGAGTAAGACTCAATGTCTAAGGTTTCCTACGACTACACTTCCTAAAGCAGCTTTATATACAATATGTACACAGAGGACGTTGTCTCAAGCCAGCATAGCATCTAAGTATAACTACGACAGTTGGTAACCCTATCGTTCTAGGATTTGCTACAGTACACCAATAATCTACAATGGAAGATTGGCTCCTTAAAGCAACAAAAATATATGCAAAAAAATCCTCATTGTTTCACTTAAGAGAGCAGTACCTTGATTTATATCGGATCTCTCAACAGGGCCTTTCGAACTTTGGCAGTTCATAAAACGGTCGTCTTGTTTATGCTACATCTGTCCAGTTAATTGTCATTTATTCAATCTGTTTTGCCTGTCAGTCAACAACATGTGCAAATCATAAAAACTTTTTATCAACGATGAGGATAATTTCGGTATGAAGGGGAATCTGAACAACCGAAATTTTCGAATTTGCGACAATACTTATCCACATGAGATTCAAAGGCGTCCAGTACACATACATAATCGGTCATTATATCATCCCTTAGTCAGAATTAAGACTTATCTTTTCACATCACTTATGATGTGTGTGTGTGTGTCAAGTTTTTATATGAGTGGCGGGACTTACAGTTTAATGTCGACTCCGAACAACAGATTTTTCAAGAAACTTTTCATGGCAATTTTATCTGAAATCTGCTGAAAACCCGCCCAATACATTGCGAAAATAGCACTGTTTGGTGTGGATTGTGTGCTGGCGGAGTCATTGGTACATATTTATTTTAGAACGACGTTGGTCTGGCCATCACTGTCAGCGGAGAGCGCTTTAGGTCGATTATTACATATGTACATATATACAAAGATAATTCTCCATTACAACCCTTCAGTCCAGATTCAGATTACGTCCTAGCTTCTCACACCACTCATGTCGTGTGCCTTAATTTTATACTTGAGTGGCGGGAGCTACAGTTTAACGTCGACTCCGAACGACAGATTTTTTTGAAAAACTTTTTCATGGCAGATTTATTTAGTCTCAGAGTTTTTGCCAGAAATCTGCCGAGAGGCAGTCGTCGAGAAATATTTTTTTTTCTTATTTTCGTTTTGATGTCTGAGCTGTGGTTCGAACCCGGGCTTTACGTCTAATAAGCGAACACACTACCTATTAGAGTCCGGCGAGTTCGATTATTACCAACTTCTTTTCACTTGACTTTGATACTCTGGAAACCAACGACATGTGGTTTCAACAGGGCAGAGCTACGTGCCTTACAGCTTATGAAACACCGAATATTTTACACGTGCGATTTGAGATCATGGCCATCTTACTTGGAGGTGATGAGAACTGGCCACCGAGATCAATGCAACTTTTTCTTGTGGGTCAAACCACAGCTGTCCTCAAGGCCAAAATAACATATGTCATCTGGCGAATGGTTTATGTCCCAGAGTCATTTCAAATGCGCTCCACCCAAAGAAGTCGTTACGAACATTTGTACGATGTCATGTTCTACACATAATGCCATCAATAGCACTTTCAAATGAATATAAAATTTCGATGGTATTTCACACACAATTTTTGTGGGACTTCGCTCGATCTTCGTGGTTGATTTTATCCGTTGAGACCAATAAACAGAGGTTGCCAGCTATGCAATACAAAATTAAAGAAAAATTGTTGAAGGTGTCAGGCAATAATCAAAGGCGTATGAATGACAGTTGTTGCTGTCATCTGTCATAGAATTCACAGAAACAGAACTTAAAGAGATACATATATAATTGGCCATTAAAACCCTTCAGTCAGGATTACGGCCTAGCTTCTCAACACCACTCATGTTGTGTACTTTAATTTTATATATGAGTGACGGGACCTATAGTTTAGAGTCGACTCCGAACGACAGATTTTTCAGCAACTTTTCATGGCAATTTTATTTATTCTCAGAGTTTTCGCCAGAAATCTGCTGAGAGGAAGTCGCCGAAGAAATATTTCTTCACATTTCCTGCCTACTAGACTACGGCGACTTAAAGAGATAGGGTCAGTAATAAAAATAAGAATTAGAACGGTTGACAGAATAGAGTTTTAGGCTTCGAAGTTAATATAAGTTTGCTTGATGACAAGCTATATTAATAGCTCGTATACCGTGAATCCTTAGAAAATTTCTAAAATCCATAAGCACTCGGGTTGCTTTGAATGCTCTGGCCACCTTACCGAATCAAATAGTGCCTATTACCTGTAAATAAAATCTCAGATATATCTCGCTTATCCCGCAGTTACATACGTATATAATTGGCCATTACAACGCTTCAGTCAGGATTACGGCCTAGCTCCTCCCGCAGTTATTCTTCCATAATCTAGTTACTGATGTGCTACCTAGGATAGGCATTGGATTGGTTGCCTTGAACGGGAAAGTGAGCCTCAAAAATTTAATGCCCAAGTCATGAGTCCTATCGTGAGGAGAGAAAGTGTTTCATATCATGAAAAGCAGCGAAACTATGATGCAATATCAGGTTATCCAGTGACTTAACAGTTCATAATGTGTATAATGTTTGCTGTTACAAACTGACTGAATATCCTTTGAATTTATTCCGCTCTCATGTGAAGACCACTTCTCTGGTCATAACTTGTCATAGTGTACTCTGTTTGAGGTTGTTTAACGTGAATTGAACAAATTTTAAGCAAACAAAACATTCAAAATTAAAGTTAAAGCAGCTGTTTGATGAATTTAAAACATGTCACGAATCATCAATGATCTGTAAAGCTATAGCAACAAAGTAATAACGAAATTAAATAAAATCAATTAAACTGTTCAATAAAGGCTGCCTTTTTGAAGGTGTCCTTTTTAATGCAAGGGCAACGCTTGTAAATTCTTAATTCTTAGCTTGCTTTGAAACAAAAAGAAAGGAATTCTCTATATTACGGGGTATTAATCTTACCGGTACTGTTTTCTAAAAGCAACAGACAATCGTCCACAAATTGCTAATAGTACAGCAGTCAGGTGGCTGATCCTCCCAAGGAGTAGTACCGAATGGCATTTCCATAGTCTGGCATATTGTCGGTTTCACTGATACTGAAATTTCTTTCGTTGTTGTATTCAATTTCGTCTATAAAATAATTTGTAAACCTTAAAAAAATCACCCTATTTAACCTCACTTCAAATGTTTACAACTCACCAAATCACGTACAATTATTTTTTTTATTAATTTTTGTTTTAAAAATTCATTTGAAAAAAATTATTAAAAACCATGGCAAACATTTTGTTTTTAATCTTTGCGAATTGATCACAAATGTATGTTTCTGCAATTTGTAGTTGAGATTCATTTGTTGTTCCATTTGTAAATTATGACAAGTAACCACCGCCATCTGTAGATGTACGTGATAGGTTGTGCCAGTTGATAACATTAATAAAACGAATGTATGTAGTTACGCTTGACTAACTCCATACTTTGTTAAGCTTTAAAGGCAATAGACATGAGATCATTACGAATATTTCAAGGCAAAAAATATTTGAAAACCTTGATATTGTGATTGAACTCAGTAAACAGCACTCAAAGCTTGAAAATGACAATCTAACACACTTATCTGTAAAAGACTGGTCCGAATTAGAGGGACAAGTTCTTTATGCATTTGAAGAGCTAGAGAAGGAAAGATACATACATACATACATAATTGGGCACTACAACCCTTCAGTTAGGATTACGGCCTAGCCTCTCACACCACTCATGCTGTGTGCGTTAATTTTATACGTGAGTGGCGGAACCTGTTTTCTCTTCTTCTTCTTCGACATTACAGATTCCACAGAAATCATTGTGATATATTTCCAGCCATTTAATAGCTTCCTCTCAATAATCTTCTGGCAAAAATTCTGAGACGAAAAAAAAAGTATTTCAATTTCTGTCCTTTGAATTTGACGTTTATGGTTGCGAAGCAGACAAGTCTACTCCTCGAGACTTGCATAAGAAGCAATGTTTTCTTAAGATCTTGGGAATATTCTGGACTACAGTGGTGTTCATCTGTAGGCTTTGACAACAATTTAGTCTCCAACCAATGGCCGAAGAAAAAAGAGAACATAATACCATGCTTTAAAAGGTTGGAACAACATAACAAGAAATCCCAGACAGTAAAGCAGACACATGAGCACACGATGTAGAATTAGAAGCGAGAACACCGCTTAATGAGCCTTATGTTCCTTTCAAGATCAATCTGTGGAAACATATATAAATAGTAGCCTCTTCATTTGAATGATAATCCTATTCTCTCCTATTGTTACGCATATGGTTTCGAATATAGGCGCAGAAATTTACGGATAAGTGAATCACTGGACTCACGGGAGCACTGTGCATTTGATTACACATCTGACCATTTAGGGCAAGAAGAAATCCTCCGAAATTGAAGAACATTATACTCCTGTATAAGTTGAGACCACTAGTGGCTCTGTGGCCAATACTTGTATTGGCAGAACATCTCAGCACAGTTGCAGTGCACAGTTGTTCAAAATATAGGTGAAGTTGGTATAACCAGAGCAATGAGACTCCGTCCTTAAGAGGCGCTGGATGCTTTGCACATGGTAACGAGGAGTAGAATTTTGGAGACATAATGGAGATAAGTCTAATATCAGGTTTTTCAGAGAATCTCTTGTTGAGTCGAGTGGCTGGCAGTTCCCGCTATAATTGTCCCCTGGGCAGAACCAGTAGATAATTTTGGATACAAGACTTTGTAACAAATATGAATGCAGTAATTCCTCCATTCTGAGACCATGTGGATTTTGATAGTTTTTGGTACCAGAGCAAAATATTCAGAACCACCCATGGGAACATTTTCGAAGCATAAGTCAATGCCATTGAAAATTTGATCAGTAGAAAGGGTTTGAATCAACTAGCTAAGGGACATAAGGTTACCCTCTGATGAGAATTCAGGGCAATGAATAGGCAGGTGAGCTTGCGAGTAGAGGAAGAGAAAGCCGAATAGAAAGAGAGAGAGAGAGAGAGGGAGAAGGCGGAGACTCAACTCAACTTTTGTTGGGAAATTACAATAGGAGTAGATTTTTTAGTTAGATTAGCAACCGATGTTTTGATAGAGACCTATAGACTCAAAAAATATTTATTTGGAATGAAGATCATATATAATTGGCCATTACACCCCTTCGGTCAGGATTACAGCCTAGCTTCTCACACCACTCATGTTGTATGCCTAAATTTTATACTTGACAGATTTTGAGAAACTTTTTCATGGCAGGTTTATTTACTCTCAGAGTTTTTTTTTGCCAGAAATTTGCTGATAGGAAGTCGCCGAAGACTTGTGACATTTCAGAGGAAACATCTGAATGCATATCAAATGATATGCAAGGGATTGTCCTTGTTGTAGATAAGGCCTATTCAAAATGAGGACAGCACCGTAGATCGTATGGTTGCCGTACTATGACACGTTTATTTATGGATTGTAGAACATTTTTTAACTATTGAATATCGAATTATAGCTGCTGAGCATTTTTAATTTGTTTCCCACATTTCTATGCTTAAAGTTCACTTGGCATGTGAGAAAAGCTCGTGAAAAAAAAGAAAAAAAAAAAAGAAAACAGTTTTAAAGAAAAGAAAATACGAGCAGTTATGAAAGTCTGATTAAAAAGAAATCTTTTGGTATTGACCGGTTAAATAAAAAATAAATTTTTCCCGTCGTTTCTTTAATAAACCAGCGTTACACAGAAATCGTGTGCAATTCCATTTTGAATAATAACGATGAGCAGCACAATAAAAATCAGAACAGAACAATTTCTTTATACAATTAAAACAAAAACAGATTGAATTCTCTTTTTATATTAAAAAAAAAACATTCTTTTTCTTTTCAGAATAATAACAAAAAAAAAAAAAAACATTGCATTTCCTGGCAAAAGAGGTGAGTGAATCTTTTTTGAGAAAAGTCATAACCCATATTACGCATGATTATTGATCAATTCTTTTTTACGCCTCGTTGTTGCATCAAGCATTCCATCATCCAACCATTCCATGCATAGGCATCATTATGAGAACCTTTTTCTTTCATTTTTCTGATCATTTTCGTTGGGGTTTTTTATTCGCTCATCATTATTGCTGGTCAGTGGTAGCATACATTGAAGTTGTTAAATGGGAATGCAATTCAGCAACTCATTTTCGTATTGATTTCGTGTTTTCAATTATTTTTCTTCTCTCCTCTTATTTTCGTTTATAACTTTATTTATAACTTTTTTCCTCATTTTATTTTAATTTTTTTTCTTTAAACTTTTTCAATTATTGTTCTTGTTCTTGTTTTTTTAATGATTATTATATATTTTACCGTTAAATAGTTGTTGTTTTTAACCCATATACATACGTACATATGTACGTTTATTGAAAACACTGAATCTGTATAATGAGCGTAAATTACACGGCTTCACACCTTTTTGTTGTCAAAAATCAAGGCGAAATTAATTGAATTTTAATGTTTTTTTGTTTAAATTACCGTAATTTTAATAAAATGAAAGAAAATTAAAAAAAGTTTCATTTAAAAACGCCAATTATTTCAACAGATTTTTAAGTAACAAAACCAAGTCCTTTCGTGGAGTAATTCGAATGAAAATATTCTCTCGAATAAAATATGGAAGCCCTCATACAGTCTCACGATCATAATGGGATTTGATATATTGTGTGAATAGCAGTTAAACATTTTCGATTACCTTGGATGTAATGGGGTTTTATGCCTTTGAGGATTGCTATGTTCCATGGCCATGATTAACGTTAAAGTCGGTTTAGGAAGAACACATATATTACTTACATATGTGCTTACATATATGCTAATTAATAGGGTAAACATCTCTACTATTTATTCGACATTGTAGAGATGGTCGCACAGTGTAAATGTTAAAGCACTTGACCACAAAACTGAAAAATCCGGTTTGGTATCCCGGAAACCAAAAAGGAAACGAAGACATCGATTTCAATT
The DNA here is from genome assembly GCA_930367235.1 of Sarcophaga rosellei. Classification (NCBI taxonomy): domain Eukaryota; kingdom Metazoa; phylum Arthropoda; class Insecta; order Diptera; family Sarcophagidae; genus Sarcophaga; species Sarcophaga rosellei. The sequence goes on from OV884020.1 coordinate 52,159,565, forward strand.
TATAAAAAGAAGAAGATCCTGATATTTCGGCTTTTAAAGAGTACTTAATATAGTGCCTTGTGATATACCAGGCTGTTTATTTGCAGAAGAGAACAACATTATCTCACGCCTCAGTTGACATCAAGTACATACATAATTGGCCATTACAACCCTTCAATCCGGATTATGCCCAAACTTCTCCAACCACTCACAGATTTTTGAGAAACTTCTTCATGGCAGGTTTATTTACTCTCAGAGTTTTTTGCCAGGTTTCTGCTGAGAGGAAGTCGCCGAAGAAATATTTTTTTCTTTGATATTTCGTTTTGATGTCTGGCCTTAGGCTCGAACCCGGGGTTTATGTCTAATAAGCGAACACACCACCTACTAGACTACGGCGACTACACAAAAGTCATGTTTTATCGGCATTTAAAACACACTTTATAAATTGGTTTCCAGTATAGAATACTAAGTGTATCATATTACTTACTTTACTTACATAACTGGTCCTTACAAGCCTTTAATGAGGACAACTACCTAGCTTCTTACATCACCCATAGTACGTGTGCTAGTTTTTATTCATGAGTGGCGAGACCTACAGTTAAAATTCAACTCCGAACAATAGATTTCAGAAACTTTTCACGGCAATTTTATATACCTTCTGAGTAGCCGTAGGCTCTCGTCTAATAAGCCAACACACTGCCTACTAGACACTGCGACTTCAAGCGTATCATACTGTCCTGCCTTCTCGTAAAAGTTTGAAAGAAAGTTGTACTCTGCAGATTATCGATTATCACGATTATCATAACCAAGGTATTTATTTAGTCCTGATATGATCGGTTTGATCTAAATCTACTCTGTTCATTGCGAAATGATTTCTCGATGGTTGAAGGAACAGACGATGCAATCAATCGATACAACCTATACTGCCCGTCAATCGTCACCATTTTGACAAACCCAATGCTGTTGTCCTGGCGAACTTCGAAAAAATGTTTGGTTTTGCAGTTTGTTGTAATGATAAGTCTCGGCATAGTACTTGATAAGTAGCTCATCGCGGAATCTGCATTTTGTGCTTGAAATGATTTCTATACTGAGCAGATATTGTTTGCCTAACAGAAGACCATTTACTCAAGCTACTCCTGCATATTCTGATGCATGACTCAAATCATTTTTCGCTGTAAATATCTAGCAAAAGATTAGATTGCCTTCTCCTTCTTATAATCTTTCTTTTTCCTGAGTATGCACTTCCAAACTCCTGTTCCAAATTTACTCTACTTTACAGAAACGTAGTGGAGTAAAAACTCAACACGTTGATTCATTGTTGTGAATTCCCCCATGACTAGGGTGACTTGATTTCCCTTATCAAGTCTGATTTCCCTGGACAGTCAATCTCATAGCAGCTGAGAGACCACTAGGGTGGTCTAACTGTCAGACAGCATTGCCACCATATATCCCGTGCTCTGTACTTCATGTTCGAATTGAATTGGGCACATCTTTCGATGGCGCAAACTTTCGCTTGAAAAATATCGGCGAGTTTTCCAATAAGTTTCGAACCTTTCACTTTGGAATCTGAATGAGTAGGAGTATGAATCAAATATTTTTCGAATGTTATGAGTTTGATGTCAACATTTTACTCATACTCATTGTAACCTGTACTTATAAATCATTATTGTAGTGAGTACGAATGAATCAGAGAAGTTGAATTTCAATACTGTTGACTAACTCATACTCAATATTTCATGGGTACTTATGAGTAGCGAAAAAACGATTCATTGCTGGTACTTACTAGACTTTGGCGTCATTGATTTATTCGCTGCACGTTCACGTTTGTTTGAAATGTGGCCAGATGTATGTGATGATATCATGACCAGCGTTGCCACTACCAAATAAATTTTATAACCAAAATTAAAATAAAAAATAACCAAATAAAGAAAAAAATAACCAAACAATTTTTTTATATAAATGTAATGTTTTTAACAAATAATTACTTAAGATTTTTAGTTATTAGTATTTTTTTATAAAAATAATTATACATCTCAGTTTAAAGCAATAAAATAAAAAATTCTAAGATATTCAATATTTAAAAATAAATAAAAAAAACTTGGATATTTATACATAAAGTATGTTTATATATATCGATGGCTTAATATAAAAAAGGCCTAATTCGATTTTTGGTTACTTTACAGGAAAAGGAAAGAACTTAATAAAATCCGTAAAATTTCATATAAAACAAAAATTTTAATGCAATTTTTAATAAAAAAACAGCAACAAATTTTATTTCTCATTTAAAAAATTTGTTATTTTTATTTTATTGAAATTATCTAAGATAGGCCCTTTTTCATTGATATTTTTGGAAAGAAAAATTAAGTTAGGCCTTTTTAAACTGAGTTGAAAATGATATCTATTATTATAATAATTCAGATTTAAATAATAAACGGAAGTAATTCATGAAAATAAGAGGAATAAGTCAAAAGTTAACTAAAAAAATAGTTCTTATAAGACAAGTTATCATAAAAAAGATGACAATCTGCAGGTAAAAACTTTGTAAGTCCTGTAGGTGGTTCATTTCTTTTTCATTGGTATTTTCTCCTTATAGAGTGAATCAAGGGGTATATCTTTAATCGCCGACTTTGATCTAGGTGGCAAAAATTCGTAATCGTCAGTTAGTCTGTTTTGAAATATATTGATCCTGTTGACCGTAAGATCACCAATACATACTCTGTCATGGAGAAAACCAATCAAACGAAATAAAACACGAGTTAGGGCTGTTTTGTCAAAAATTCATTAACATGAAATCATTATAAATCTGTTATTTACAATTGTATCCACCTGAAATTTTGAGGCAAGGTGCATCTGACGTTTGCCTTCCAGAATAACGCTATTTTAAAAAAATTGTGTTAGACCTTTTTTATATCATCGATATGTATTTTAAGGTTTGATATAAAAATTATTGTACTTCAGTGCTTGCATTTATGATAATTATCAAATTCATATATAAAATAAACAAAAAACAAAACTTTATATGCTATTCTTTGCATAGTAATAAAAAAATTAAAAATAAACATATAAAATATCAACAAATTAATTGCAAGTACAAAAATTTCACAATTTTATTTAAAATATGCCTTTGGCAGACCATACATAATTTGAATCACTTTGTTTTTGCACAATTCTGCACAAATGATAATTTGTTAATAAGTATTAATCGAGGCACATTTGCAAAAATTTTTAGTTCTACATACAAAGTTCATATATAAAAAATATGTAATCAGATGTTTAAATTACAACATCCTGTTCTATTTGTACTTTTATTAAGCACTTTTACGGTGCTTTCAATTGAACGTAATAAGAAATGAACGCTTAAAGAAATAAAACGCTTTGCCAACGATTACAAAGCTTGTAATGCAAATTTTCAAATAAAATTAAAGAAGTGATTGCTGTATTAACGATAATAAAAAAATAACCAAAATGAAGAAAAAATACACACTTACACATTAGAAAAAAAAATAACCAAATTTGGTTAAAAATAACCAAAACGGCAACGCTGATCATGACATGCATTGATAAATTCAGGCGATATTTCGTAAAGACTAGTTCGTAGTCGCCGTAGTCTAGTAGGTAGTGTGTTCGCTTATTAGACATAAAGTCCGGGTTCGAATCCCAGGTCGGACATCAAAACGAAATATGAAAAAAAAAATATTTCTTCGGCGACTTCCTCTCAGCAGATTTCTGGCAAAAAACTCTGAGAGTAAATAAACTTGCCATGAAAAAGTTTCTCAAAAATCTGACTTTTACCATTCTTAATTTGATTCGTTGTAAACTTGTGTTACCATTCCGCGTGCTAAAATCACAATTAGTTGCACTCTAATTTTTTTCCAATAGATTTTTTAGATTGTGTAAATATGTATTATACATACATACATGAGTAGTATCCAATGTTTTATTTCAGTAGTTTAAAAACTTAATTTTCGCCATTTTTCTGCCAAATATCCATAACGAAATATTATTTCATATTTCTTACTTCATGTGTTTTGCATGTCATTTTTACTCACGTTTTTTTCTGGTGCAAATTTAGAGAATTTTACTTTTAATTTTGTTTTGTTTTACGTTTTTACGTTTTTTTTATGGTTTTATGGTAATAATTATGAGTTCTGTTGTAGCATATTCTAGACTTGAAGTACAAAAAAAAAATGATTGTTTTAAGATGTGTTTTTTGTTGTTGTATTTGATTGCGAATATGTGTGTTTTGTTAAGCAATTTCCATCAGGTTATTCGTATTTGCACCGTAACCAATTACATTTACAATACAATAAACTTAATTTTGAACGCTTCGAAGTAATTATCACCTGACCAAATGGCCAACATGAACACCAACACCAGCAACAACAACAGCACCAGCAACAACCTCATATGCTCAAACCGGTGTTGAAAAATTCAGTACGTTTTTTAGTACTTTTTCATTTCAAAAATACCATAGTACCCCCGCTACGCTTTCAGTACTTTTTTTTTATTATTATTACATATTTATATCCATTACTTTTCGTATTCTAAAAGCGAACGTTCTGGGACGTTTAGCAAACCGGGGCTAAACCTAATACTACTAGAGTTTTCAACTATTAATGCATTACCAACATGTTCAACGCAATGCTAAAGTAGAATTAGAATTAGGTTAAGCCCCGGTTAGCCAAGCGTCCACGGAACGTACGTTCGTTTTTAGAATACGAAAAGCAAAGAAAACGCTTGACGAACCGTAATGTAATTTCGGCAAGCATTTTCATTGCTCTTCACGAACGAACACATATTACATGCCATCGTTGTGATTAAACGTGGCTTTTATGTTTTGTTACGTTCCAAATCAGCTGTTTTTGTTCTAAGTAGTCTAGCAACTAAGTAGTCTATAGTCTGCTGGCTTACTAGGCGTGAGCCCACGATTCGAACTCAATGGCAAACATCTCCATCAAAACGAAATATGAAAAGATATTTCTCCGGCGACTTCTTTTGGCATAATCTAAGAGGAAATAATAAAAGCAGGAGGAATCAAAAGCAGTAGGTCCCGCCACTCATGTATAAAATTAACACATACAAAATAAGTGGTATCTTTTACAAAAGTACTATTTGATACAAAAAAGTACTTTTTCAGTTATTATTAAATCCATATCAAAATTTCAGTTTTGCAACACTGGCTCACAATATTATATTCATGCTGCATAAAATGCTTTTATACTCATACTCGTACAACGAGTGCAGCATGCTTTTTAATTTCAAACTGAATTTTTTTTTTTTTTGTATTATTTCGAACGCAAATCAAGTGTTTTTTGGAGAATTTTTATTTTTCTTCTGGAGTTCCACTGTTAGTATCACAAGATGGGCAACCAGTTTTATGGCAGGTAATGGCCACCAGTTAATGTGTTGTGCAACAAAAAAGTTCTAAAGGAGTCAGTCAGAGTTACGTTTGTATGTCAGCAACAGTCAAATTTGTACCAGAACACAATGTACATTCACATGTGTTTCCTCCGTGTCTGTCTGTCTGTCTCCTTACATAAGGTTTATTATTTGCCAATGCTGTCTGTTTATTGTTATTATTTCTGCAATGTTTTCAGTTCAAAGTTTTTTTGGAGTGTTTTTTTTTTGGTAAAGTTTATGGTTCTGTCTCTATAAAACCGGTGTAATTTTTTGAAACTTTTATTTGCACATTTTCTCTGAAATTTTAAGAATCGTAACGAATATTTATTTTTATTTTTAACACATCACCCGATTTTATTTCGTATCTTCTTCTTGCTGCCCTAATGATCATTACATGTACACACAGTATATGGGCATTTCCATAGTGACGAACGTGACAGTCGTACGTTTTAATGAGATAAAAAACAAGGAAAAAATGCATATTTTAAATTTTTTTTTTATATTTTTAAATAGAGCTTAACTGGCTTTATCCTTAGTACCAAGAAGGGAAAAATCGAACTCAATGGCGCTAAGATATAAGCAATTAAAGTGTGTGACGTGATGTTACAAAAATAGAAGTTTATTTTTTCTTTTTTTACTAAAACGCAAAATTCTGCGAATTTAGGCGGAACTTTTGGATAATTGTTTTTTATTGGCATTTGAAGTATATCAAGATTACTTTCCACCTTTCAAAATTAAAAAAAAATTTTTAGTTTTTTTTTTACAACAGTTTATTTGTGACGTGACGTTACGTGACGCGATGTGACAAAAATTTCTTACTATTTTTTTTTCCTTTTTTAATAAATGAAATAATTTTTTAATGTTATTAGATACTTTAATTCATTAATTTGCATAACATTAAAATAATTCAGTGTGTATAAATTGTAACAAAACTAAATAAATAATAAACTAAATGTTAATTCGAGAGGAAAAAGCTGTTATAGCTTTCTTTATTTGTAACTTTTCATTACACGAAAATAAATGATTTTTTTGTATTCCAATTATATTAGAACACTCCACATTCCATCTTTCAATTAAGGATCCAGATAAATTTTCTATTTGCTCTGAGGATATGTAAAGTAATTGAACGCCATTAACATGATCGATAGCATATTCAAAAAATTATAAAGCATTTTCCAACAACAGATTTTTTGCTTTTGCAATACTTCAAACTTTTCTTTTTACTACGGCTCCAACTCCATCGACTGCTCCTTTTCCATGAGACGTTGCGAAATAATTCCACTCTATGTTTTTGCAACCAAATTTGAGTAGGAAATCCGGCAAGCTTCGGGCAATAAATTTATTTTTGAACTGGGAAGTACTTCCGTTCGAAAATATGTAAATATTTTGAAATTGTCCATGTTCATCAATTATTTGATGCACAATTGTCGTTATAAAACAAAAAACGTTGAACTTGTTGTGGCTAAGTTTATCACTTGTTATTGCAAACGATCTAGTTGAACCAGGTAACGCACATAAAAATTGTGACTTGACGATAACTAAAGTGCGCACACTGAACTTCATTTTGGTTGACTATACGATAATTCTCCGCAAAATCTACTTGTAATACCATGTCTCCTACTTTAATATTGTTTTTTAAGTGGATTTTGTTTCTCTCTTTCCCTATAACGACGCGCTCTTTCCGCCATACTAGCTGCTGATGGCTCCATCTATGTATGTAACATGTAATATATGTATTTTAAACCGCAATATATCCTATTGTATTAGGTAGAACTTACGATAATATTTTTTTCGTGACGTGACGTGACAAACTTTAAAATTTTATAAAAAATAACGCAATTCAATATAAATTGATTTTCCTTCAAAATTAAATTTTGCACAGTAAACTACATTAAAATTAAAAATTTTAAACACTTTGAGCCACCAACGCAAGAGAAATAGAAATAAATCCTGTTTTTCGTGACGAACGTTACAGTAAAATATTGAGAAAAAAGGAAATCAAAAATATGCCGTTAACAGATCTTTACTTAATATCATTCTTCTTTTTTAAACAAGCTATTGTAGTAACAAATATTTTCTGATGACAGCACACTTAAATAATCGATTTTGCATAAATTAATACTTAAGAGAAAATGTTACTAAAAATTAAATAAAAAAATATCAAAATTAAACACCAACTTTGGAGTTCGATTAATAACAATGAGGACAAAGACAATTTATGATAGCTATAATTTATCAAAATTTAAGAATTTTTATCTAACAATAGTGGTCTAAAAAACATTTTCCTTGACTTTTAGTTTTTCAGTCATGGTGGACTTTTCTCTGGAAATGCCCATATGTAACTTAATGTGTGTTGCTCTGGAAATTTGTGTTGCAGGGTGTTAAACAATATGTTGAGTTGTTTTTTATAGGCCCAGCGGTGAGTGGTGAAATTGAAAATTCTTTTAAAAGTACCGAACTGAGCTATGGATGCTTGATTTTTGTATTGTAAGCTGCAAGGAAAAAATGTTCGTAACTGGGAAATAGCGTGATAAAGAAGATTTTAATGGAAACAACTTCATAATCCAGGGTGGTATTCTCATTATGGGACATTGTCAGTTGTAGTCAATAAATATTACTTCAGATAGTCGTCTCGAACAATGTAATATGTTGTTAAGCTATGCACATTAATTGGGTAAATCGCAATAAAAGCCATTAGTGAGCTCAATATTTCATATAAAGTTTTATTTTATTATTGTGCAATAAATACGAAAATTTTTATAATATTGAGTAAAACTTAAAGTGAGCAGTGAGCATCGTTAACAACGACAAAAAAAACCAACAAAACAAAATTAAAAGCAATGTTGTTTAAACAACTAGTTGTTTTGTTTCTCAGCTGTCAAATGAATATTGAATAAGCAGCTGAACTGGGTATATTATTATGTCTGAACACTTAAAATATTGTACTCAATAAACCGAATATTGACTCGATAAAAGTGCATCAATAGTGGTCTATTAAATCACCGCATGTCGTGTCTTGCTTCAAACCTCAGGTCAAACATCTTCATCATGACGAATACGAACGAATATATCTTTGGCGACTGCCTCACAACAGCGAATATTATTGCCTTGAAACGTTTCTCAAAAATCTATCGTTCGGCACTTACTTTAAACTGTAGGCTCCCACCATTCATGAATAAAGTTGACACACCCAACAATGGGTTGTTATATATTCTAGGCAGTCGGATTCTGACTATAAAGGCAACTAAAGAACAGATTCAATTTCAAGATTAATTGAATCTATGAAAGCAAATTGATTCTCAGAGAGTGTGTACACCTTGTCAGTCTTTGCCCACGAGCGACCGTTACCCTCAAGAGAGGACACAGAATGTAAGGACAAACACATAGTCTCATGTAGATAAAAGAATCTCCCCCTAAACACACGTGCCCTAAACCTAAACTTCTGCAGAAGTTGTTACGGCAAAGAAGGCAAGACTACTGAACGTCTACTTTATCATTCTACGGTACTTTGGTAGCTAAGCCGAACGAATTTTTATGACAGAACTTATCGAGCCAGAAGTTATTTTCATAAAATCTATACATACATACGTAATTGGCTATTCCAACCCTTGAGTCAGGGTTACGGCCTAGCTTCTCACACCACTCATGTTGTGTGCCTTAATTTTTATACTTGACTGGCGGGACCTACAGTTTTACGTCGTCTCCGAACGACAGATTTTGAGAAACTATTCATGGCAATTTTATTTACTCTCAGAGTTTTTTGCCAGAAATCTGCTGAGAGGAAGTCGCCGAAGACCCATTTTTTATATTTCGTTTTGATCTCTGACCTGGGGTTTGAACCCGGGCTTTACGTCTAATCAGCGAACACACTGCCTACTAGACCACGACGATTACTCAATGAAGATTCTTAATATAAGGTCTTCCAACAGGGACTGCTGAATTTTTACAATTAACAACGGCCATCCTGTTGAACCCAAATCTGACAAATTAGTTGTCATTTATTCAGTCTGCTTTGGAAAATACCACGGACGACTATAGCCAATGCTTGTAAGTTTACGATCAGTTGGTATTCGAAAATAATTCCTAGTAAAAAACTTTTTCTTTTCGATTTCGATTAAGACATCCTTATCAATTGCCTTTTAAATTCAGCCACGTTACAACGTAAATTTTTCACACACATGTGAGGCAAGTTTTATTGCCCCATACTACATATTGGCCATGTACTAAGGAACAATAACAATTGATTGCGTACTTGGCTTAGGCCATAGAGAAAGGAGCAACAACTTAATCGACAAAGAAATTAAAATGAGAAACAAAAAAAAATTTTTTTTGTGAGCAGAAGATTTGCTGCTCCAACATCCATGACTGTAATGGAAATTATAATGTTGATTGGTTTTCTTGGGCCACATAAAAAAAAAAATCGTTTTTAAACGAAAAAACCAAAAAAAATGAATTGTTTTTTGTTGCCTGAGCATGAAATAGTTTCTTAACCTGCCTGCCTGCTCTACCAATAATTCTAATGCCATGCCAAGGATGAATACGAATTGCAACATGAAAATGAGAATGAAGAAGAAGATGTTGTTTATTCTGTTCTCTGGTTATTTTAGAGGTCCTCAGGGAGCTTTTCTTCTTCTTATGCGAAGGCTACGAGTTAATCATTTTACAATTCCTATTGGTTTTTGCTGTTGTTGTTGTTTATGATTGTAAAAAAATTTATTGTTTTGCAATTAAAATTTCCAATTCCACAACAATAAAAAAAAAAATAGTGAAAAGAACGAGAAAAAAACAAAAAACAAATCATCGATTCGAAATTCCTTTTTTCATCAGCCAGCATTTGTTGGCTTTTGTTTGTTAAGGATGAAATTCAGTTTATGAAGTGTTTTATTTATTCTTTTCGTTCTTTTTTTTGGTTTTTTTTTTTGTTTCTTTCTTTATTTTATGTTACACGAGAGGTGTTGATGTGATTATAGGGAATCCATAAAATATTGAAATTTTTTCTCCTCATGAATACATGCTACACCAAAAGCCCTAGTGTGCCTTTCAAAAATAAAACCAACGTTTTTGTCTATTCTTTTTTTTAAATTTTTTTATTAGGTGGTAGGCTTGCGTTAAAGCTGCTTATCGTTTATAAAATCTTTAAGGGAGACTAATTTAAACGTACATTTCTGGGAATTTTATAAACAAAAATCATTTCGTTTTTTTTTTTCATGTTATAATTATAAATTCAAATATGTAGTTAAACGCCTAGTTATTGAAAATAAAATGAAATAAAAAACGTTCTCTCTTATTAAACCATTTAATTATTGAACTCACCTATTAAGTCAATTAAAGAACATCATGATTTTTAAGCTGCAAAGAAATAAAACAGATACTGATTAGAAGAAAGAAAGGAAACTTTTGTGATTTAAGTTTAATATATTCGTAAATGTGGTTAATATTACTAGCAACATTTTTAAAATACTCCAGATCTATGTTGTTCTCTGTATAGTGTCAACACCATTAAATCGAACACGATAACTCTTCAGCCAGCGCGTTTAGTCAAGCCGCAAAGCATTGCTGTTAACAACTTTTCACTTTTCTTGCATATTTTCAGTCAAACCAGTTTTAACTTCTTTAGATCTTAACCATAATGTTCACTGGGATACAGTCAGCCAGGACTTTTACCCAAGCAACAAAGCTTTACTGTTAACATTTTTTCATTTGTCTTTTACAATTTCAGTCACAGAGTTTTTAGCTTATCTTGATCTTAATTATAATGTTTACTGGGCTACGGTTAGCCAGCACTTTTACCCAAGCCACGAAACATTGCTTTTAAAAACTTTTTACTTGTCTGGCGAGAGACATAGAATTTTAAATTTCTTTTGATCTTAATCATAATGTTCACTGGGTTACAGCCATAGTCGCAAACTCTCACACCAAATTGGCAGGAACCTTTACTGAACATAGAACCATGGCAACGATCTCAAAGTAATTATATGTAGATTACCACGCCAGAAAACCATTTTGAGACTTTAGACTATGATGTAAATATCGCCCTAAACATCTTTGGAGCTAGTGACGTAGAGAAAAATATTTCCGTAATTATGAGAACGGTCGTGATATTCTTGCTGTGTACTGACCTCAACAAAAGCAAGTCTCCTTGACGAACTCCTCCTCATTTAGTATGCCTATTCAATGCTCGAAGTGTGTAGGTAATGTGTTGGCTAATTAGACGTAAGGCCCGGGTTCAATCCCCAGGTCAGACATCAAAACGAAAATATGAAAAAATATTTCTTCGGTGACTTAAAGATTTCTGGCAAAAATTCTGAGAGTAAATAAACCTGCCATGAAAAAGTTTCTCTGAATCTGTCTTTCGGAGTCGACTTTAGACTGTAGGTCCCGTCACCCATGTATTAACATTAACACACACAACATAAGTGGTGTTAGAAACTAGGTCCATAATCCCGACTGAAGGACTGTAATGACCAATTATGTATGTATGTATGTATTCAATGCTGGTCCATTATTTTATTATTCTTTTTTATTCCTTACAGAATCGAAAGAGTGTTACAAAGCCTCTACACATCTTCTTAACTGATTTCAGTTTCATGAACCAAATTTTTTCGGTTAAACAGGCTAACCTTACGAGGATAAGGTAGTGTCGTCTAAAACTGCTATAACTTTGAGGCTCTTAGTTACTTTTCCTTAAGGGATAATAAATAAAAATTATCTCAGTCGTATCCTACAAAAAGCCGACGTTATAATCTTCCTTTGGGGGTAACTTTGTTTTGAACACGGTCTTCTTTCCAGCCAAGTCCTCTACCCTTAGTATTTCTGTATACAGTAGAAGTCCATTAGTCCGGCATTGCTGTGGAAAATTGTAAAAATTTTGGTTTTCTCCAAAAGTATGCTAATGGGAAGTTCGGTATTGTTCGGAAACTAAGGCTGGTACTAGCTACAGTACTTCAGAAATGATTGATTTCTATATCATTAGAAATAAATTTTATACTATACGCCAAAAGTCAAGAAAACAAAAAGAAATTCGTGGCTTTTTCGTACGTGTACATTGTACATACATCATATGAAATTTGAAATAAACTATGTTGTGTGTATTTTCAGTTTAATTACTAACCTAATTGTTCTTATAACTACCGCCCGATAGAACGGAATTTTCGGTAGTGCGGCACTGAGCCGGTCGCGAACGGTCTACTGTATCAGATATGAAGTGGTGCAACTACGTCTTATTAATGGTTACGAATCACATTAAAATTTGTACTTATTGGAGGTCAAACATTGCTTTATTTAAACTTCTATTAAAAATATTTAAATTTACTGGGCTTTCTGAACGATTCGGGCACATATACCATTATTCGACGATCTCTGCCGCATTCGTTTGGCATTTCGTACTTTCGCGTTTAAATACATACCAGAGATCAGCAATGAATCTTCAAAAAGATGAGTAGAATCATATTTCTGATACTTATACGCATTCATACCTATTTTAATGTCATGGAACCTCTACTCTTATTCAATGTTTGAATTACATACGTACATACATAATTGGCCATTACAAACCTTCAGTCGGGATTATGGCCTAGCTTCTCACACCACTCATGTTGTGTGCCTTAATTTTATACTTGAGTGGCGGGACCTACAGTTTAACGTCGACTCCGAACGACAGATTTTGATATACTTTTTCATGGCAGATTTATTTACTCTCAGAGCTTTTGCCAGAAATCTGCTGAGAGGAAGTCATATTTCATTTTGATGTCTGACCTGGGGTTTGAACCCGGGCTTTACGTCTAATAAGCGAACACAGTACCTACTAGGCTAAGGCGACTTCAAGAGAGAGATCAGCAATGAGTATTCAAAAAGATGAGTACATACGAATCATACTTATAATTTCTGATACTTATACGCATTCATACTTATTTTAATATCATGGATCCTCTACTCATATTCAAAGTTTGAAGTACTCATCATTATCATACTTAACTACACGTTTGATATTATTGATTTCGACTAAGACTGTAAATTTTGATGAGTATTATAAGTATTTTTCTAAATTTATCAATATGAATGACTATGCTTATGAATCAAACATATTTCGAATGGTATGAGTTTGATGTCAAAGTTGTACGCATAGTTTATTGCAACCTGTACTTATAAATCAACGTTGTGCGGGAGCAAAATAAAATTGCAATGGAAAAGTTTCTCAAAAAATCTATCTTTCGAAGAAGATTTTAAACTGTAGTTTCCCTTATCCATGTATAAAATTAACAGACACAACATAAGTAAATAAGAGAAGCTATGTCGCAATTCTGACTGATAGGTTGTAATGAACAGTTATGTATTTATATTCGGAAACTTGCTTCTACGTCTCATATTACATATGGTTTTTCTAAGGGCCCTAATACTGTTTGATTTTTTTTTTTTTTAATAATTTTGTCAATCATTTATTGCTTCTCAGCTCATTTTTATGACTTTGTTTTCGTCTTGATGTTGTTATTTTTAAGAATCTTTACTTCTTTTAAGGTTAATCTACTGTTTGGATAATAATACGATACTGATCTCATTAAGAATTTTGTTATTTTTGTGTAAAAATTTAAATTTTCATTTGTTTACAGTCATCAACTCATTTGTATTCAATTTCTAAATAAACGAAGTAGATGAAAAACAACAACAAAAAAATCTTTAATCTTAGAAAAAAAATAAATTCCAAAATAAATATCAAGTGTTTTCTCAGTACATAATTTAAATAAAAAAAAATTAAGACAAAAATACGTCTTCTAGAAAGTACTTGCAACAATTTGAAGCACTTCAAATTTCTTTTTAAATGATTTCAAATGCACAAACACACACATCTTTTTATCATCTTTCATTCATTCATCCATTCTTTATTTATTCCTTCTTTTTTTTCTGTTTGTCTAGAGTGGATGATTTCATTTAAATCCATCACTGGGAAAGGTAAAGTGGAAACTCTCACACACACACACACGCACACAATTCTTAAGAAGTGGTTGGATACCCCATAAATATTGAAACTATAACAACAACAAAAATTATACTTTTTTCTTGTTGTTTTTCTTTTTCATCTACAAATAATTGAAAATGTGTCAAGTAGTCAGCCATCAACAGGCTGTTACTGAATCAAAGAGTTGTTGTTTCAAGTGATTTTCTTTAAAATTTTTTGTTTCGTTCTTCTCTTTTTTCTTGGCTAAAGACCACCTAGAATCTATAATTTAAAGGGTATTGAAACAGTTGTTTTTGTAGTTGTTTTCTTAAGAACAGTTGTGTGGCTGATATGTGTCAGTTATGGGGACGTAAATTTTTTAAAGGCTTTTAAGAAGATTTACTGTTTACAACCGTAACATAGTAAACATACCGTATTAAGGAATTAAAACAGTTTAAAATGCATTGGAATGCAAGGCGTAATAGGTAGGCCTACTTCTCTTTCAGAGATCACCAATGAATCGTTTTTTCGCTACTCATAAGTACTCATGAAATTTTAAGTATAAGTAAGTCAATAATATTTAAATTTAACTACTCTGATGCATTCGTACTCCCTACAACGTTGATTTATAAGTACAGGTTGCAATGAGTATGCATACAACGTTGACATCGAACTCACACCGTTCAAAATATGTTTGATTCGTAAGCATTCTTCTTTACACTTCTGTGCTGTAGATCTTTACAACGACAATCTTCAAACCACGACCATTCTCTTCACACTCAACGCGTCTTCACACAAGATGAGAGTATGAGTACTTCAAACATTGAAAATGAGTAGAGGTACCACGATATTAAAATAAGTATGAATGCTTAAAAGTATGAGAAATTATGATTGTGATTCGAATCTATTCGTCTTTTTGAAAACTCATTGCTGATCTCTGTTC
Source organism: Sarcophaga rosellei (assembly GCA_930367235.1). Taxonomy (NCBI): domain Eukaryota; kingdom Metazoa; phylum Arthropoda; class Insecta; order Diptera; family Sarcophagidae; genus Sarcophaga; species Sarcophaga rosellei. The sequence continues at coordinate 52,174,819 of OV884020.1, forward strand.
TCTTTCACCATATATATAAAAATTTCGCTCAGCGTTCTTAGCCTGTCTGAAAAACTTAGGAATCTACGTTTTTTGTCCTAACCTCCTCTAGCTGGAGAAATTCTATCGATAACTTTTAGCGATTTAGATTATCATTATCGCCGTAGTCCAGTAGGTAGGTTCAAATCCTGGGTCAAACAGCTCCCACAAAACGTGATATGAAAAAAATATTTCTTTATCGATATACTCTCAGAGTATATAAAACAGCCATAAAAAATTTCTCCAAAATCTGTCGGGATCACAGAACACCTTCTCTGTTATTGTCCGGTGCTTGGAAACCTAGACAGAAGGATTCTTGGATAACCAGAATTTATTAAGAGAAGCTGTCTAGCTCAAGGTAATTAAAACTCTCGAGTTGATTGTTACAATGAGAAGTTATATGACGTAAAAGCAAGTTAATGCCCATTGAGGCTACTGCTAAATTCAAGGTATCCTAGCTTGGACTTGTTGAAATCCATTTAACAAGTGTTCTCCAATTTTCTAAGCTGAAGTTTCATTACAAACAAATTTTTCATGTGTGTGAATATAAATTTAAATTTAACTAGTAAAGACAAAAACCAAAAATGTTAACAGAGCTAATGTTAGAATTAACAGAGCAATGTTAGGTGGTTAACAGAAAATACGAACAATAGTCAAGGAAGAAATCACCCAAATATACGATATCAGGGACTTGCTGCAGATACTCGATAAGTCAAATTCCGAAAATTATTTGGGATATACCACTTATTGGGTTTTATTAAGGACGTCTTGGGCTACAATTTGTATATAGTGGGACATGTGCAGCAAGTCCCTGATATCGTATACTTGGCTGATTTCTTCCTTGACTATTTTTCGTATTTTGTGTTAACCACTTAACATTGCTCTGTTAACACTAACTTTAGCTCTGTTAAAATTTTTGGTTTTTGTCTTTGCTAAATAAATTTGAATTTATCGTTTCACACATAAATTTCTCTTCTAATACATTCAACTTCATTTAGGATGAATAATGTGAAGAGATTATCATTCAATTTCGTTTAATTCCGAAATTTCCTTTTCAGCAAAAAAAAAAAAAATATGCCAACTTGCTGGCAACAAACAGATAAACTGGGTTTTCGATTTCAATGTCAAATAAACATGTTTCCATAATTACTAACTAATTGAATGGACACAATACGTTTTGGGCCACTATAAACACGTTTAGCCAACTGATTTATCAAAAATTTAAGGTTGAGGGGAAATCGAAAAAAAAAACGAAACAAATTCCCAAAAGCCATTAAATTAATTAACCTCAGAGGCAAGACCAACAAAAAAAAAACGTAAGGAAAAAAACTTTATACGACCATAATTAATTCGTATTATGGGTGTCTTTTGTATCAAATTCTGATGACGATTGATTTGGCCTGTAATTAAAATTTTTGTTTTTTTTTGGTTACATGAGAGCCAGTAGTAGTAGCCGTCGTCTACACACCTTGATGGATGATGATGTCGAAGGAAATTGAAAACAAATACAATAAAAATAAACGTACAAAACGATAAAATAATTATCGATTTATTTACCATAATAAAATACAATAGAAAGACACAAATTAGATGGGGGGACGGACATAATTGGACAGACGCACATAGATCAACAAAGAAACAATAGTAATTTAGAGGAAAAAGTTGTGTGGTGGCCAAACCACTTATTATTAACTGTAGCTTTATGGCTAATAAGAGCAACAGAAACACGTTAATAGGCAACTTTCAACAATTGATGTCAATCAATGTCTCAAAGATATTTATTTAACAAATGCATACACACAGACACATACACACACAGTCACGTTTAAATGATATATTGTCTACAAATATTTGTTTTTAAGCTACTTTAAGCTTTACCGTCGTCCAAACAACCATTAGATGGAATACAAAAAAATATAAATTTTTTTGACGTTTGCACCAACTCGTCAACCAACCGTCAAAGTGGCGTTTAGTACAACAAATGCTACGATATGAAATCTCATAATGAAACATCTCTTAAACATATAAGCAGAGGCACACATTAAGACTTTGCTTTTTCGATTTGATCAATCGATCTTGATGATGTTGTTTGTCAGTTTGTCATAAATTTGAGGAGCGAAAAACAAAAACGAAAAATGCCCACACATTTCTGGTTCTTATTACATCGTGCGACCGACCACTGACCACTGCCTCTAAGCAATTCATTAAGTTTATTAAGTTATAACCGGCTGTTTGAAAATGGCCAAATGGCCTCAGCGGTGGTAAAGTCAAAAAAAATGTCCATTAACCTGCCTACTACTACTGGATTTCAGATTTTTTTTTTTGTTGTTTGTGTAACCAAAATTCCATTTAAATTGACTAGAAAAAAAATGAAAATAAATAATTAAAAACAATTTAAATATTAACAAAAAAATAAAAATAAAAAACAAACAAATTAAATGAATATTTATAAGGAAACTTTTCATGCCCCCTCTACATTATGTTGTACCGTATCTAGATGATATATTGTTTTGAGCATATTTTTTGTAACAACTTATGAAAATCACTATCACGCACAGGTAGTTTGTACCATTAAGGGCCATTATTACAGCTTGTCGTTAACTAAAGGGAGGATTTTCACTGGCAGGTAATTTGTTTTTCATTATTATAAGTGGACAATAAGATAGAAGTGAGCGTTAGCCTTTAACCTCTTAAGTTGAGTTTATTTTAGAACGTGCCACATTATTATTTATTTACAATATGGCAACTTCAAATATAAACCAAATGAGCAGAGACAAAAAAAAACAGAAGCCCGTCGTTGCCACTGCATTTAAAAAAAATGGTTTAATTGAGCAGTGTTATCAACATTGCTCCGGCACTGCCATATTTTTGAAAAAGTTAACTTTATTTTATCTGTAGGTTGTAATAACGAAAAGAAGTTAAAGGTGACTTTAAAGTTCACTTTAGCTAAAGTTACCTTTAACTAAATCCAACTTTAACGGCAAGGTGTAATAATGGCCCTAAGATTTAAAACCTTAATGCTGATAAAAATCGGCTCATAGTTTCCATAATTGTTTGCTACAAATAATAATTTAGAAAATCGTTTTAAACGTGAAAAATAATTCTTAAGTGAATCCAGACTAGAAAAGATTCCTCGAACAAATTTTTTCTTAAGCTCAGAATATGTTTCCACCAGAGATCAGCAATGAATCGTTTTTTCGCTACTCATAAATACTCATGATATTTTAAGTTGAGTGAGTCAACAGTATTGAAATTCAATTTAGATTGATTCGTACTCACTACAACATTGATTTATAAGTACAGGTTGCATTGAGTATGAATACAACGTTGACATCAAACTCATTACTTTCGAAATATGTTTGATTCATACGCCTACTAATTCAGATTCATAAATTTAGAAAAGTACTTATAATACTCATAAATGATTCGAATCATTCATCAAAATTTACGGTCTTAGTTGTTGTAGAAGACAAAGACAGCAAGCGAAGCAAACACACAACCTTCTAGTAAGTATTGTAGTGTTCGTACGCGAATCATACTCATTTTGTGTTTCTTGTAAATGTTGAGTAAAGGTGAGTCGAAATCAACAACATCATGCGTATTGTTAAGTATGAGTACAATGAGTACTTCAAACTTTGAATATGAGTAGTATGAGTGTGATATTAAATAAGTATAAATGAGTACAAGTATCAGAAATTATGATTGATGATTAGAATTTACTCATTTTTTTTAATACTCATTTCTGATCTCTCGTTTCCACTGTAGAACCCTTAAAGGAAGGGGTTCCACTTAGGCCAGCATTTGGGGTCTTTGTGACACCACAATCTATTCTACCCGGGAAGACCATTCCGAGTCCAAAATAAATCTTGCTATTTGCAGCGATCTTTATATTAGAGATCTTGGTTAAGGATGTTAGAAAATGAGAGGTTAAGAACTTCCCTCTCTTTATGGCAAATGGTAAAAGACAGTCTGTTTATCACCTTCAGACTCACAGCTTCTGTAGAAGGCATTCGTCGGAATGCCAAGTCATTTGGCATGCCTGCTAAAAGGCCAGTGGGCCATAAGAATCGCCATTATGTGATGGATGTCCATGGGACAGCAGTGCATGGGTCGTCTTTCTGTCCATACCTGTTCAAAAAAGTCTAGCGTGTTTCTTTTTCTTTTTCTACAGTGATGAGTACCTAAGAAACTCATCATACCACACATCGATTCTTACTATGCATATGAAATTCAATGCAATGATTACAAAGTAATCTTCAGTGAGCCATCAAGTAGGCTTGTTGTATGCGCTAATCATTAGGGGTACCAACCATACTTTCTCTCGGAAGCCTATATTGTACAAACTTTCTCCACTCCTCTGAGGTGAGTACCATATAATATAACGTCTTGCCCAAGCTTTCGACTGTTAGGCAATGATGTAAAATATAATAAGTTTGCCATCGTGTACACTGAACACGATTGAAAAAAAATACGAACAAAAATAAAAAACTATATAACCTTTATTATTTACATATGTATATACGCAATTAAAATAGAAACCGTTTGTGCATGCATATACCCTACCCCTTTTATAACCCGGTTAATCAAATATACTCATAAACTTCCTATAATCAGAATCGCCTCAAAGTATCATCGCAATTTTTTCTACTGTATGAGTGTGCAACAAAAATTGATTCAATACTCACTTCATTTTTGTAGCATTGTTTTTCATACAATAAAACTCAGAGGATTATCCACGATTATGTCATGTAATACTCTGGTTCTATTAACCAAATTATTCGCTTCCGCATTTTTGACGAATACCTGATTACTATACATCTAATGCCTACCGCACCATGCCTGGAGTAATTGTTTATTGCTTTCTTACATTCTGCTAAATAGTTAGATACTATTTTCTTAGCATTACTGATGCAAGTTTTAGAACCATAGGGTTGCCATATTTCATGGTAGAACATTACATTGAATTAGAGATATGACTTTGCCGTTGAATATATGCGCTAATTAGACAATCATTGGCTTAGTCGTTGACCTTCTAAGGTAAATGCCTTTGAGAAGGCCATTAGCCTGGCTGTCGGTAAAGATCTGAAAATATTTCCATCACTCAATATTTTATGGTACTATGTAGTTAGAGAACGAATTTCTTGAGCCTAGATTCTAACTAGACTTGAATATTAATTCGATTGAGGCCTTTCGAACAAATCGACTATATTGGAGATCTCCCTCGTATATAAAATCTGATATATTTTCCAATTTTCCTACGCATAGTGGACGTACATAAATAAACATTAACATTTTATTGTGCTTTTGTTCTGTACATCGTTTTTATTTTTTGTATGTTTCTAATGGAAAATAAATACTCTGTCGTATTCACTTCAAACTGAAACTGTCTACCAGAAATATAGGTTGCCTGACTGCCAGCCTTAAATATAAATGAAATGAAAAACGTTCGTGTTGCTCGTGTTTATTTTCTTATTTCCAGGGTGTTTGTAAAACGTCTGTTGAATGAAAAATTAGAAAATAAATAAAAAATCTTTCGTCTTCTTTTTATTGTTTTTCATTTTGCTTTTTAATTAATCATTAGCAAACGATCTCTACTCGCATTTAAAATAGCAAATAAAAGGAAGGAAAACTTTGAGCGAAAAAAAAAAAACATTTGAAAGCATTTGATATGCTGATATATGTATGTATGAATGAGTAAGCATTTGGCAACAATTTTTGTTGTTGTTTTTATTTTTAGACTTTAAAATTTTCTTTTTTTTACATTCGAAATGAAAGAGAGTATATTTGTGTCTGTGTTTATATATCTTGAAGATAAACACCTCGAGTCTTAGACTCCTTGTATATCCAATGGATAGAAACACAGAAAGAGAGCAGGAAAAGAGAAAACTCCTCTCGTTTAGAGAGTTAATACAAAAGCTGTTAACAGATGATGCAACTGAAAACAAAAAGAATTTTTAAAATTAAAGGACATTTTAAATACGAACACAAACAGCATGAACTTCTTCTTCCACTGTGCAAATACATAGAAGAAAGAAAAGAAGGAAAAACACATGTGAGATGGAATGCATTCGGGGAAAGAATACCCAGCAGCAAATGGAAAGGGTTTTTTTATAATAAAGAACTTGAAGAACTCTAATTCCACTTACATTTAAATTCTGAAAGCTTGCGATATACTTTTAATCAACCAACTAACATCATCGGAGGGTCAGGCACTGCCATCTCTTGAGAAGCAGTAGGATTGGCTAAGCAAATTCCTTTCCAGTACAATCAAATTTCACAGACAGCGATTATTTTTAGAGAACTACGGATTGCAGTTTTACACCCAAGCACCACGTACCAATTAACTTTTCATAATCTGTAATTGCATTGGGTTCTTCTGCTCACAACGCCTCATTTCTTAGGCTAATTTTCAGAATAGAAGTTCAGTTTCTAATTCAGTAACATAGAACTCCTGTATTAATTAGCCTTTTCATATTGTTCTGAAAATCATCTTAAGAGGGAAAGGCAATATTTCGTTTGCATTACTCTAGTAAATCCTACTGAAGTATTTCCTTTACATTATTCAATGTAACGCACCTCGTATATGTCTCTACACAATTCTTAACGGACGAACGGACGATTCGAAACCAGAGAAAGCTGCACGTTTATCCCATTCAATAAGGCACTTTTCAGGCGAAAGTATCGGCCAGAGATCAGCAATAATGAGTATCTAAAAAGAGGAGTAAATTCGTATCATACTCATAATTTCTAATACTTATACGCATTCATAATTATTTTAATATCATACTCATACTATTCATATTCGAAGTTTAAAGTACTCATCGTACTCATACTTAACAATACGCATAATGTTGTTGATTTTGACGCTTTACTCAATATTTATAAGAATCACAAAATGAGTATGATTCGCTTACGAACACTACAATACTCACTAGAAAGTTGTGTGTTTGCTTTGCTTACTGTTGTTGTTTTTTTTTCTTTTTTTTCGAATCACTGGAATCATTTATGAGTATTATAAGTATTTTTTCTAAATTTATAAATCTGAATGAGTAGGCGTATGAATCAAACATATTTCGAATGTTATGAATTTGATGTCAACGTTGTAATCATACTCATTGCAACCTGTACTTATAAATCAATGTTGTAGTGAGTACGAATGAATCAGAGTAGTTGAATTTCAATACTGTTGACTCACTCATAATCAAAATTTCATGAGTACTTAGCGAATTTCAATTCATTAGTGATCTCTGGTATCGGCCGTACGAAATGCGGTAATGCATTACATAATACATAATTGGCCATTACAACCCTTCAGTCAGGATTACGGCCTAGCTTCTCACACCACTCATGTTGTGTGCGTTGATTTGTATACGTGAGTGACGGTACCTACAGTTTAACGTCGACTCCCAACGACAAATTTTGAGAAACTTTTTCATGTCAGGTTTATTTACTCTCAGAATTTTTGCCAGAAATCTGCTGAGAGGAAGTCACCGAAGAAATATTTTTTTCATATTTCGTTTTGATGTCTGGCCTGGGGCTCGAACCCGGGCTTTACGTCTAATAAGCGAACACACTACCTACTAGACTACGGCGACTACAGGATCAGGAGAACGGACTGCATGAGTTTGCTCATCTGCAAGATGGCAGGAATGATCATATGTGAGTCCATACCTCGAGCATATTCATACAGTCGAGTGGATTTATTTGCGAAATATCGTTGTCCTCTTAAATTAGGGCCACTAGCTATTAATAAATTACGCGTGTCGTTCATAATTTTTTTTTTTAAGTAGTTAGGTCGTAGTTCTGACTGAAGGTTTGTAATGGCTAATCATGTTCATGATTTTTTTTAATAAAGTTCCTCGTAAGAATAAGAAGGATGTTAGGGATTGCTAATTGATATTTATTTTAGAAGTCGCTGTTGGCTTATTAGACGCATGCTCGTGACCTCAGGTCAAACATCATGAACAAAATGAAAAGCGAAAACATATTTCTTTTGGCGACTTTTTCTCAGCAGTTTTCTGGCAAACACTTCCCAAAAATCTGTTGTTTGGAGTCGCTATTAAACTGTAGGTACCGCCACTCATATATAAAATTAACACGCCCATTATAAGTGGTCTGAGAGGCTAAATCGTTGTTCTGACTAAAGGGATGTAGTGGCCAATTAAGTTAGAATTCAAAAATAAGCGCAAAACTTGCCATTTAACTATGAAAAGCAGTGTCCAAAAACACTACAGACACTTGAGGGATTTATAGAATAATAGAAGACGTATGAGTATGTAAAAATAATTTAAATTGGAACAATTGTCAAGGGAACTACAGAAAACCTGGAAATAAAAAATAAAAAAAAACAAATAAACATGCTAAGGAAATCAGTCAGACACATGTGAAACCAAAGAAAGAAAAAGAAAACAGCAGGAGCGACTAGAAGAAAGGAATTGCAAACAAATTTAGCAAAACAAAGGAATGGAAATTGAAATACACAGACAGGCGACTCCTTTCCATTCTGTGACTGCTTTCTTTCATACTCCCTTTTAAACCAAAACAGCTTAAATTCTAAGGCAAAATAACTGTGTGCATATGTTTGTTAGTTGGACTGGACTGAGAGATAGACGTCTGTCTATCAGTCTGTCTGCCTATATACATTTTAAGCCATTTATGTAAACAGAAAGGCTTAAAGGTACAGGTTGTTCAAAATTGTTGGAAGGATGTTAAGTCGAAAACAAAACATTTTTACTACAACAATAACAATAAAGTTTGCTTTTTGTTTAAGTTTAAGGAAATAATATTGTTGTTTTTGTTGTTGCTTTTTTCGTCTATTAGGAACGTTCCAATTTTTGTTTCGACGTAGTTGTTGTTGTTGTTGTTTTCCACAATTAATTTTATGCCCATAAGCATTGCCACTGTACTCGTCAACATCACTCTCATCAACAATATGATTATTGTTGCAATAGCCCTCCCCCCTTTCACTTCGCATTTCCAGCATCAGCATTAATTTACGAAATAATCAGCGGCAAAAACAACAACCAAAACAAATTATTTTACATTTTTTTTTGGAGTTCCCGGCAAAATACAAAAAATTGAGTCAGAAAAACTACGAAAAAAAAGTTGCCAACTGCTTTAGATTTTTTTGTTGCTTGTTTTTGGTTTTGTTCCTCTCTGGTTCTCTTCTTTTTCAAATCATAAGTTTCATGCAACAATAATAATATTGTACACGGACTGTTTGTATTTGTTGTAATTCATATTTGAATTTTGAAATATCATAAGGCCTGGTAGGAAATTTTTAGCGAGAGGTTAACATGGACAGGTTCTACTAAAGTAAGTGACATTGACTTTTACGAGATAATTTTTAAACGAGATGACATGTTAACAGTCGTCGTAGTCTAGTAGGTAGTGTGTTGGCTTGTTAGACGTGAGGCCTCGGTTCAAACCCCAGAACGAAATATGAAACAAAATTCTTCCGCGACTTCCTCTCAGAAGATTTCTGGCAAAAACTCGGAGAGTAAATAAAAATGCCATGAAGAGTTTCTCAAAAAATCGGTCGTTCGCCGTCGACCTTAAACTGTGGGTCACGCCACTCATGCATAAGATTAACACACATAATATAAGTGGTGTGGGAAACTGGGTTCTAATCCTGACTAAAGGGTTGTAATGACCAATTATGTGTGTTTTGATTAGAGGGTAATTTTTAAGCCCCTGCACAACAGCGAGAAATTATTGGGGAATAACAAATTTAAGATTTCATTGGCAAGACAATGCTGACAATATATAGACATGAAAGCATACATTTATAAGAATGTGGTTTAATTGAACACATAGTACTAAAGTCTGGTTTAAAGCCTCTCCCAATATGTGTATAAAGAGTTCATAATTTTAGAGATTTTGTTTCTTTGAGGTATCCTAAAACCGCGTATCTTTAGAGTTCTAAAAATGTTAGAACTTAAGTTATTGCACAGCGTACATATCTTCTTAGTTTATATTGACTTCTTGATCAAAACAATAAAAAGATTCTGACAGATGATTTGGTCCTTACACCAACGGTTTAGAGAACAAATTATTCAAAAGTTGCCTAAAGAAAATTGCATCTTAAGTCACTCTTAAACAAAGAGTTAGCTTTTGAAGGATAACCTCAAATATCACACAGTGACCACGACATGTCTAGACCTGTATTCAGTCGTTTATCAAATTTTTGGTTAACAACTTTCGTGGTTTTAAGATTTGTGTGAAGATAATTTTGAATTTAAAAACCAAAGATGCAAACCACACTTTTAGTTTTTTAGTTTTGACAACAAGTACGATGGTAGCTACTTGAGGATAGCAAGCAAAGCCTTACTTGATGTTGTTCTAAGAGCAGCTCTTATTTTGATCTCAAACCGGGTTTGATGATTCCTTTTCTCCAAAGCTCCTCTTAAAATAAAAGCGAAAAGCAATCAAATGTTTGTGAAGATAATTTTGAATTTAAAAACCAAAGATGCAAACCCACACTTTTAGCAGTGCCACCTCTTGCCTCTAACAGGGTAAACTTTGCTATTAACAGAGCACTGTTAACTGATTAAAAGCGGCAATAAGTAGATTAGTCCTCTACTTTGCCATTATGATCATTATTATTTGTAAACAAAAGTGTTGAAATCTAAAAGATGGTTGGAGGGGATTTTTTTTAAATTTTTAAAATTATTCCAGCTATCCCACTAGCACGGTACGAAAAAGGAGGCTCTGGGCTACCATTTGCATATAGACGGGTTGGTGTACTATTTCTTATACGTTCCAAAATGGCCACTGATCTTCAAGAGAATTTTTAAGCAAAAAATTGATATTTACAAAGACAATTTTCACAATACCATATCACTTTGTATGTGACTATGTTGCTGATTATGTTACAAGGCCTTGGAGCCTTCCTTTGAGTATGATATGGTACTCATAGCCCTAGAGTATGTACCAAAATTAGCTCCTAAACAAGTGGTCTGATTCAGATGGATACTGTTAAACAGCTAACAGTGCTCTGTTAAGGGAAATTTTTGTTCTGTTAAGAGAACATTTTTTTTAAAATCATATTTTATTATAAATAATCCAATAGGTTGTGGAATATTTTAAACTAATTTGTGTTTCTTTTCTTTCTCTTTTTAGGTGAGTCTAAGCAAAAATTATTCCTTTTGTACATATGTTATGTAAGTATATTAAAACACTGTGTGATGCATTCCAAATAATACTGTAACGCAAGCAAAATTTCTTTAGAAAAATTATTAGAAAAGTGAAAAATAATTAAAAGGTTCTCCATGTTTCGGTGTAGAAAGTAAGCCCTTGACGAAGCGTGTATTGTTATCGTAAGGCTTTAAAAAAATTTGATTTTCATTTTGTTATTATTTGTACTTTTTATTTAAAATTAATGGCAATATCGCTTGGACTACGTCTGCTTAGCCAATCATTGTTGAACAAATTGCCAGCAAAAGGTAAAAAACGATTTTTATAAAAGCCCTCTCAACTTCATTCCCGCTCCAAATAATTCATGACAACACAATCCCTTAAGGTAGAGTAGGAATCGAAAACTGGAACCCTGACTTAATTGAAAAAAAAAAAAAAAAAAAAAAAAAACAGGAACAAAACATGAAATAATTGCTGTGTGTTCGCTTCTAAACGAATAATAATAAAAAAGATAATGCATTTGTCGCCTCCAAAGACACCACTCAGGAAGGTCCTGGCTTACCATACAGTATAACATTAAGAACAAACTCAAGAGAAAGGTCAGTCAAATGACAAATAAGACTCATTGAGCAAACGTTTCTCACCATTGCACCTAACAATCCAATGTATTCCACACAGAGATATTATTTCTAGGCAACGATAGGTGGCAACACTATCAGTCAAAAATGAAAATAAGGAAAGGCAGTTACTTACAAAGACAATTGGACATTACAACCCTTCAGTCAGGTTTACGACCTAACTTCTCACATCACTTATGTTGTGAGTGTTAATTTTATACATGAGCTGCGGGACCTATAGTTTAAAGTCGAATCCGAGCGACAGATTTCTTAAGAAACTTTTAGTGGCAATTTCATTTACAGAGTTTTCCCCGGAAATTTCCCCGAAGAAATATTTTTTCATATTTAGGTTTTGTTGGAGATGTCTGATCTGGGGTTTGAACTGTGGTCTAATAAGCCAACACACAACCTTCTAAACCAAAGCGATTTCAGGGAAGAAAGCTTATGTAACTTTATGGAATGAAAAGTAATAACAGACGGCTTTATAAAACTTCGATCGGTGCCCACGGAATTCTCAATTGTTGCTGTGAGCTTTATGGATACTTTTAACATCCCTTTTATAAAGTCTACGATCTAATAAGATCCTATTCGTGCAGGAACTAAGGATTTTACTGTGACCCGTTGATACAACATTGAGCCATAGGGGATTCAATAAAAATCCCAAAAACTTTACACATGATTGGGATTACCTACAGTTTAAAGATTCCGAACGACATATTTTGAAGAAACTTTTCATGGCAATTTTATCTACTCTCAGGGTTTCTGCCAGAAATCTGCTGAGAGAAAATCGCCGAAGAATTATTTGGTCATATTTCGTTTTGTTTGAAAAGGGCTTTTAACCAGAGATCAGCAATGAATCGTTTTTTCGCTGCTCATAAGTACTCATGAAATTTTGATTATGAGTAAGTCAACAGTATTGAAATTCAACTACTCTGATTCATTTGTACTCACTACAACGTTGATTTATATTTACAGGTTGCAATGAGTGTGAGTACAATGTTGACATCAAACTCATAACATTCGAAATATGTTTGATTCATACTCCTACTCATTGAGATTCATAAATTTAGAAAAATACTTATAATACTCATAAATTTACAGTCTTAGTTGTTGTTGTATTTACAAAAAAAAAACAGAAGAAAGAAAAAGACAGACACCGCAAGCAAAGCAAACACCCAAACTTCTAGTGAGTTTTGTAGTGTTCGTATGCGAATCATACTTATTTTGTGATTCTTGTAAATGTTGAGTAAAGGAGAACATCATGCTTATTGTTAAGTATGAGTACGATGAGTACTTCAAACTTTGAATATGAATAGTATAATAGTGAAATAAGTATAAGTGCGTACAAGTATCAGAAATTATGAGTATGATTCGAATCTACTCATCTTTTGGAAAACTCATTGCTGATCTCTGCTTTGAACCTTCTCCTCACGTCTAATAAGCCAACACACTATCTACTAGACTACGGCGACAGTTGCGTATGTTATTCGATATTCTTAAATTTTCTACCGGGTCAACAATTGTTTCTTTTGACAGGCTTCATTCATTTGTTTATAGAAATAATTTTCCGTTAAAATCTACTGCCACTAAAAAAAATAAAAACTAAAATAGAATTAAAAAAACAACAACAATTTTTCTACAAATTTTTGTTGTTATTCCTAGAAATGCAGCAGCGCCTAGCAATTGCAGTCAATGCACTTTCAATGGGACGCCATCATAACGTTTGGCTGAACGTTATAAGAAAACAACAACTAAAACAAGCAGAAAAAGAACGAAATAAAAATAATAACAACATGTACGAAAACAAAACAAAACAGAAAGAAGACGAAAAAAACAAACAAAACATAAAACAACAAAAATTGAATTTCTTTTTTAAATCCTTGTTTTTTACGCCTTAACAAAGTTAAAAAATATTTTATTTCATAGCCTTCCTCCCCAAAAAAAAAAAAAGGAAGGAGAAGAAAAACGCAGAAAATCAAAAAAGAAATGCAACGAAAATAATAAAGAAAAGAAAAACTACAGCATGCAAAAGTAATGGGGAAAAACAACAACAACAAGGACATTTTTTTTACTTGCATTATTGTATAGCAGCTACTGCTATTGCTACTACTACTACCGTTTGTTGCAGTTTCTTGCCATCATGTGCTTCAAAATTTTTCCACTTGCTGTTCTTGTTCTTGATGTCGTTGTTGTTGTTGTTGTTGATGTTTTGTATTGTACAACAGCCACAGACTGCTAGGCTTATCCTTATGCTTATGCTATTGCAACAACATAATTTTACAGCTTGCAACGACAGCAAACATCAGCATCATCTACATTAAGGACCAGCAGCATAACACATGCAAGCATGTTAAACTCTCCAGACTCCTTTGGGTAAATAATAATAAAAAAAAGTACCAGCTTCGTAACACCATCTAACACCCACATTAACACATGCACCCCCTTAAAGAGTCTTGCTGGCTCACCACATAACATGGACTTTTATAGCACGGGTGGTTAAGTAGAGAAGGTTTTCCTTGCTTATTTGGTTTTTCTTTTTCTGTTTTACTTGCCAGACATTTAACACGAAAAAACATGAGCTTAAACAGACTGAAACATTGTTGCAAGTGCCTCCTAGACTTGAAAATTTTCTTTTCCCATAATACCCAACTGTACAGCTGTACCTTTATCCTGTGTCATGTTGTTGTTGTTTCTTTTTCTTGTTAATCGTAATACCCTTATTATGATGTTGTTGCAGGCTCATACGTTTGATTCTCCTACTGATTGTCTATCGTCTTAATGGCTTTGGGTTTGACAAACTGACTACAGGTCTCATGAACTGTGCTTGCCTAAATCAAGTCGAATTTTGTAGATCCACTACAGCTTGAATTGTGAGCTTTTCTTTGGGATAATAAGTCAACACATGTAGTTGTTTTACAAGTTAAAGTAAATTTTTAATGCCAATAGACTGTTGGCTATCCAGAAAGTATAATTCTATGAGGTGATTAGGAATGGTTAGGTTAGGTCAAATTGCTAGATCTCACGAAGATAATAGCCACTTGGCTCTAATAAAGTCCCATTGTAACACTGATGTTTTCTATTCCATCACTTAATTATAACTTCTGGCTAGAATCTCTCGTTCATCCCGATAGTTTTATGAAGATTAATGTCCAAATCACCTTTGACTAGATACGTTTTGCGAATACAGTCTGTTCCAAGAATATTTTGTCATTTCCAAGTACCGGATTAAAGTAGAGAAGATGTTCTGTGCTTTCCTCTTTTCTGCCTCGTCACTACAACCTTGTCACGTGAAAACTTGTTATGAGGCAGTCCCAGTTACAGGGCATGTACACCCAAAGGCCTGTGTCCCGTATGTAGATAGGTTCTTGACATGGACTTCAGATCTGTGTGGCCTCTCTACAATGGGTTCATTATCCCAACTTTCTTCTGCAATTGTGGCAAGCTTTATGCCATCATTTGTTTGGCCCTCTGCAGAGGAATGTCAAACTCTCACGTGAATTCAATTGAATTTTCCGTTGTATCAGCCTTTGTAAATACGTTAGGCTTGTTGTCTTCCCTAATGCTTCTGTGTCCAGGAACTCCTATGTAAGCAGCTTTCGAATGTCATGTTATCTCCTCCAGAGATATCCTTTCTTTTCGGATAGCCAGGCTGCTATAAAGGCTATGCCGAACGTTGCGAATAATTCCAGGATCGTCAGGGAATGTCGCCAATGCCTTAACCTTCTTTCTGGGTGCTTCAGTGTCACACTTGTCTGGGTCCCCGGACACTGTGACATACCGGGAAACTGCAGAGCCGACGAGCTGGCCAGAGCTGGCGCACTACTCCCGCAATCCTGTTCAATCGACTTAGGAATGCCACATGCCTCGATCAAACTTGCCATCGCGGGGAAATTTTTCTGGGACGCCAACCTATCCTGGATCAACGAGGAGTCCTGCTCTACCGCTAGACTCATCTGACCCCGGATGGATAGAAGGCGTACCAACCAGTTACTTCAACTTGGTCGCGGCATCATCTCAATCACAGTGGCCATGTTTACAGGTCACTGTGTTATGGGTAGACACGCGGAGGAGGACGAGACTGTTGCTGACTTTCTTTGTAAATGTCCATCTCTTGCTAGGTGTAGATATAGTTTATTTGGATCTCCGACCCTTGTCAGCTTGACGGAACTATCGTATATTGATGTCAAGGATATAGCCTCGTTTATCAAACTTTCTGGCTGGTTTTCCAGGGCGGGGTAGTCGTTCTTTGGATTTGCAGATCTTGCGCTGACCGACATATCCCTCCTAGGTTCGGGGGAATTTGTTCAGTACAATAACTGCGTTCACCTGTGGCGTCACAACGGCCCGCTATGTGTGCTCAAGTGAGCACACTAACGTAACCTAACCTAACCTAACCTCCAGAGACTTTAAACTGTGGGTTACCCCACTCATGTATAACATTAACACACACAACATAAGTGGTGTGAGAAGCTAGATCGTAATCCTGGCTGAAGGGTTGCAATGACCAATTGTGTGTATCCATGTTAGCTATAATCAAGATTTTGCCATGACTATTACTCTACGTTCGATCATAGACGATCAGTCGTGTTCGGATCCACTTGCTTTGACAACAAGTCCGATGGCAGCTAGTTGAGGATAGCAGGCAAAGCCTTACATGATGTAGTTCTAAGAGCAGCTGTTATTTTGATCTCAAACTGGGTTTGATGATTCCTTCCCTCCAAAGCTCCTCTTTAAATATAAGAGGTTCTGTCTCAATCAGACGAAAAGCAAAAATCGCCCTTGCAATTCGAATTTAAAAACCAAACACACAAACCCACATTTTTAGCAGCGCCACCTCTTGCCTCTAACAGGGCAAACTTTGCTATTAACAGAGCACTGTTTAACAGTGGTAATAATATATTATTCTTCTACTTTGCAATCATTGCAGTCTATTAACATAAATTTTAATTCTCATTATGATCATTATTATTTGTGAATAAAAGTGATGGAATATATAGCAGGTTGGTGGGGAATGGAGGAGGCCAAAAATCGATATTTTCGTAATTCAATTTCTCAAATCTCAAAATTATTCCAGCTATCCCACTATCACGATTCGAAAGAGGAGCCTCTGGACTACCATTTGCTTGTAGTCCGGTAGGTGTACTATTTCTTATATGTTCCCAAATGGCCACTGATCTTTTAGCGAAAAAATATCCATACCATATCAATTTATATGTGACTATGTTGCTGATTACATTAAGAGACATTGGAACCTTTATTGGCATATTTTACGGTACTCATAGCCCTATAGTATTTCCCAAAATTATCTCCTAAACAAGTGGGCTTGTTCAGGGGGATACTGTTAAGCGGCTAACAGTGCTCTGTTAGGGACAGATTTTGTTCTGCTAAGAGAAAATTTTGCTCTGTTAACACCA
The DNA here is from genome assembly GCA_930367235.1 of Sarcophaga rosellei. NCBI lineage: Eukaryota > Metazoa > Arthropoda > Insecta > Diptera > Sarcophagidae > Sarcophaga > Sarcophaga rosellei. The sequence continues at coordinate 52,192,004 of OV884020.1, forward strand.
AATGTGGGGCTGCTAAAATTTATGGATTGTGTCTTGGATTTTAATATTCGAATTTATCTTCACACACACATTACGATCATAGTTAAATTTTTTAGAATTTTATTAAATTCGGAATAACTTTTAATTCATAGCGTTCGTGCACTCAATCCATCTGAGTCTCCGTTGCAACCTTTGCCTCTGTGTCCCAAGCATGATTAGTATGTTGTCTCAAACCGGGCTTGATGATTCTTTTTCTCCAAAGAGAGGTACTGCCTCAATCAAACGAAAGGCAAAAATCTCCTTTTAATCACACTTAATTTCTTAGAATTTTATTCAATTCAAAAAAACTTTTAATTCATAGCGTTCATGCACTCAAACCAACTGGGCTTTAGTTGCAACCTTTGCCTCTGTGTCCCATGCGAGCTGTGCCTGCAAATCTGTGGTGGTTAGTATGTTGTTATACCAGATATTCGACGTTCTATGTTAAGATTGGAAGTTTTAAAATCTGCATTTATTTTTCCTCCAAAAAATTCATTCAACCACTGTTTTACAATTGATGGTGAAAAGTTCTGAGAGCAATGCTATGCGAAATGGTCACTGTATGCTTAACGAGCACACAAATTTTACTTTTGTTTCAGTTTCTCCTCAAATCTTGCAGTATTCTGCTGGCCATAGCTGCCAAAGACAAACTAAATGACGTCGTTTGTTAAAAAGTTGACAAAAGTCAACTGACAGATGCCTGTTGATGAGCGTGGTAATGCTATTTCATTTAAAAGTCTTACTTTTTAACCCACCCTCGTACTGTTAGAAAAAACAAATGAATGAATTTACACATGACATGTCTTATGATAAATTGAATATGCCACCACATCTCAAAATTCTTGTTGCTATTCTTACAGCACAAAAACGGAAGAAGAAGAAAAAAAATTGTCTCAACAGCAAATTATGCACTCAGACGAAAAAGTCAGTAGCATCACTACCACCATATTCAACAAACACACACACACATACTTATATGCATATATAGGTAAACATTTTAAAACCAAGTATCAGTTGTTCACATACATTCATCCATTCATACACTGTTTCATTCATGTTTTCATTCAAACAGCCAGCTAGGCAGCCAGGCTGTCCACCCAGCCATTCATTCATCCATTCAGTCAGTCATTCATTCATTCATTCATATTCGCTACTGAAATTCATATCGTCATGTGAGCATGTGTCAAACATGCATGCCAGTGATGTTATGCCATAATAGTCATTCATCCATACCAGTCAACCAGCCAGCCAGTCAACCAGCCATCCATCTATCCATTTTGCCATCATCCTGCTTTTGTCTTGAGGATTTTCAATGAATAATGGGCGTGAGTTTAAGTGTGTGTATAAGTGCATGGGTAAGTGTGTGTTGGTGAGCACATGAACTCATCCTTATAACTGCTGCTGCTGAACATTTTGTTGGAATATAATCAGTTTCTCTGCTTTACTTTGTGTTTGTTTTTTCTTGGTATCCTTGAGGTTTCTTATCCTTTCATTCTGTAGTTGTTCTTGCAGTTGTCGTCCTCATTGTCATGCCTACCATACATTTTCTCTTTAGATAAGACACACACACACACAATTATGACATTTTGTCATTCGTAGTATCACTGTCTTGGCTGGCGGTTTAACATGGGAATTAATCGTAACCGTTGCACTCATTCTATCAAATTATGGTTGAAATAATTTCAGTTGACCAGTTGTGTCACGATGTGCGTGTGTGTGAATGATGATTTAAATATTCGAAGGAAATTTAATAATTATTCCATATGCGCTTTCAAATGAAATTCTTAAAAAAAAAACTGAAACGTTTCCATTAAAGTACAAAAAAGGGGCTGTGAGTTTTAGTATTTAGATCGAAAGTATCTTCTTTAATTTCCCTGGCCCACCTTGACTTGCAGATGAATCGATCATGTCAGCGCGGTATGAATCTTACTTGAACAGCCATACCAGCATAGAACTCTTCCTTATACAGGGACTTATAGAATTCGAGACAATTTTTGATACCCTAAAGAGATAATATATAGGGGTTACTAAGGTAGACTATAATCACACATCGAAACAACGAAATTATAAAGAATGAAACGAAATCAGATCAAACTAAAGCACCTACTAGCTAGCTAGCTCCGAAATATGAAAAAGAAGAGAATACCTAAAAAAGAGGACGGTGGCCAGGCATAAGAGGACGGGATAATAACCCCACTCTGTAGGCACACTTAAAGATATTGATAGTAAACTACTTAAACACGTGTGGTGCATCTGGATGTCTTGTCTGGAATTGTATAAGGCTGCCAATCAGATATATTCAATGCATTTGGAAAGAAAATCTCTGGCAACGTGGCATATAATGCTTTGGATTGGAACCTATAGGAACATGTATATCTAAACAACGTGGTGTTTAATGAATTCAGATATATAACCCGCTTAGAGATGACTGGCAATATTTTGTGGATAATCTCTGTGATTTCATACATACATGCATACATAATTGGACTTAACAATCCTTCAGTCAGGATTACGGCCTAGCTTCTCACGCCACTCACCTTGTGTTTTATACATGAGTGGCAGGACCTACAGTTTATGGTCGAATCCGAACGACAGATTTTGAAAAACTTTTTCATGGCATGCTTATTTACTCTCAGAGCTTTTGCCAGAAATCTGCTGAGAGGAAGTCGCCGAAGAAATATTTTTTTTTCATATTTCGTTTTGATGTCTGGCCTGGGGCTCGAACCCGGGCTTTTACGTTTAATAAGTGAACACCTACCTACCAGACTACGGCGACTAGTGATTTCGTTAAATTTAATTAAATTTAATTACAACGTATTGGAATATACCAATATGTAGGTATCTTGTCCAGAACGATAATTGTTGGGATTCCCGGACATTATAATTTCGAACTAACTAACTAAAAGGCAAATGGATTGCTTTGTAGGTGAATTAATCAAAACTGATATTAAATAACACCTCAATTGAGAACTATTAAGATGAGCAGCTTCGAGTTTTACTCTGCTGGGATCTCCAGGTAGACATGGCCTCCCAAATACGACAGTAGGCAGACTAAGTTGCTTCAATACATAGTAGAAGGCACGAGTAGAAGTTGCCGCAATGTAGTATTTAATGTGTTGGCTTATTAGCAATGAGTCCATAGTTTTAACCCTAGCTCAGATATTTCGAAATTTAAAAAAATATGTTTTTGGAGATTTCCTCTCAGCAGTCTTCTGGCAAATAGTAAATCAAATTACTATGAAAAGTTTCACAAAAATCTATCATTTAAAGCCGACCCTGAACTGTAAGTACCGCTACTAATGGATAAAATTCTTACACACAGCCAGGTTGGTATGAGAAGCTAGGTTGTAATCCTTACTAAAGATCAATATTGGTGGCTGTCTTAACTAGAGACTTGAACATTGGCGACTATGTTTGAGTATACTGTTTAATGAGCCTAGCCGTAAGTGAAGCGATGATAAAGCCGTGCACGCAGTAGTTCTTTCTAAATACATAATTGCGCGACCCATTTTAGGCAACGTTACAGTACTTTCGCTAGGAGGTTTATGTAGGACATTGTATAGATATCGTGCATCGACGTGAATAACGTCATCAGAGACATGAATTTGACGTTGTCTAATTGGGGTCTTGCAGTGATATGTAATTATGAGTGATGTGTCTATCAAAATAGGGTCTCTCTTTCTGAGCGGCCACGTGAACTCTATGCGTCTATATATTACCTGCTTGCGTAGCCATAAGGAAAGCCTAGCTGAGCTTCTCTGCTGATTTGAAGTCATCGTAGTTTAGTAGGTAATGTGCTTATTAGACGTGAGGCCACCGTTAAAACCCCATGTCAGATATCTCCAACAAAACGAGATATGAAAAAATGTTTCTTCGTCAAATTTCTGGCAAAAACTCTGAGAGTAAATAAAAATTGCAATGAAAAATTTTCTAAAAAATCTGTCGTTCGGAATTGAGAGGTCCCGCAACATACATACATACATACATAATTGGCCATTACAACCCTTCAGTCAGGATTACGGCCTAGCTTCTCAACACCACTCATGTCGTGTGCGTTAATTTTATACATGAGTGGCGGGATCTACCGTTTAAAGTCGACTCCGAACGACAGATTTTTTGAGAAGCTTTTTATGGCAATTTTTACTCTCAGAGTTTTTGCCAGAAAGCTGCTGCGAGGAAGTCGCCGAAGAAATACTTTTTGTATTTTGTTTTTGATGTCTGGCCTGGGATTCGAACTCGGGCCTTTCGTCTAATAAGCCTACACACTACCTCCTAGACCACGGCGACTCACGTATAAAATTAAAAAAACACGACATAAGTTGTGTGAGAGGCTAGATCTTAATAATCACTGAAGGGCTATTATTTTCTCTGGATTTGTTAAAGTACAAAGCACTTGCCTTGTCTTATTATTATTTTTTGGTTTTGTTTTTGTTTCTTTCGGCTATGCAGGTGTTTTAGAATGACAGTGTTACCACTGCTTGTAATCTGAAAACAATGCTTTTGGGTGCATTTATTGACTTATCGTACGGAATGTTCTGATGAGAGATTGCTCTCATTGAAGGTCGTAAATTTTTTTTAGAGTTGAGGCTGCCTGATCTTTCTTTGATGTACGTTATTGTATGTAGAGTACGTGTTGTATGTAGAGTGTGTGGGGACTTCTGCTAGACTATAGTGGATACTTTGAATTAATTTAGTTCGTATATTCTCTTCAATATCGCTTTTGAAGTTGAAACTTGAAAACTTCCATGTTTTTCGAAAATAAACCTCCAATTGCATACATTTTTCTTTGAGTGTAAAATACTCAATTTAATTTTTTAAGTAACTATGAGTGTAAGAATTGTGTTTCATTGCAATCTAAATAGTTTTGTAGCCAATTTATTTGGCCATAAAACATCTTGTGGCTACAAACAGTAGTAGTTGCTACTTAAACTGTTTCTTTTGCTTTGGTTGGGCATTTAATTAAGTTTTTAATTTTTTTTTCTTTTTTTTTTTTTTGCTAAAGCAAAAGAAAGAGAAGAGAAACCCAAAAAAAACAAAATGAAAATTTTTTCAATTTAATGATCATCATAATACAGACTGTAAAACTGCTGATGTTAATGGTAATTGTAATGATAATGATGACGTTGAAGACACACAATGATTATTATTAACCTGACGATAATATGAACCATAAAACAAGACATCAAAACTAATATCAGTTTACAAGGCAGTTAAGATATAATTGAGCACTGACAACAAACACAACAACAAAAACAACAATGTGATAGAAAAAAAAATGGGCCAAATGTATAACGAAATTAAAATATAAAGGAATTGAATGAATGAATGGATGGATGGTTGGCTGGTTGGATGGTTGGATGGTTGGATGGATGGATGGGAATGGTTTGAAATTTTCGAATGCTTTTGTAATATAAAACCAACAATTAAATTCATTAATGGCTAGTAACGGAATGAGCAAAACAACAACAACAATAGCAATAGCCATAGCAATAAAACATTATTAAGGTGTACCTAATACATACTGTTGTAGAGTGTGATAATTTTCTTTACTCTCGACCATTTGTTATTCTTATTATTAATGTTAGCCTATGTAGGCCATTTGCTTTAAATAAGGCAAGAGGTCTCAAACAAACAGAAGGGAAAAAATAAGTACAAAAATAGCTTCGTTTTAGGCAACTTTTCATTGAAGGAATCAAAAAATCAAGGTGTCTATAGAGTATTAAACAAAAAGGCTTTGAATTTAATGACATTTTACTACAACTACTGTTGTCTACTACAGCTACAGCTACAGTACCCTTTTGAGTTTCTCCTGACAGTTACAGTAGAGAGAGTTCCCTTCTCTTTTGCCTGCTGTAACTCATTTTGTGCCATTTTTTCTTTGTTTTTTTAATGATCAACTTGCCAAAGTTAAATTTTTAACAACCAATTTGCATTTGTAATTTTCTTCCCCCTTAGTAGTTACATCTATCCTACCCCTACCTCAAGCTTTGTCCCCGGATGAGCATAGTGTGGCTGGCATTCATTTGCATCACAGGTTGGTAATTTGAAACCAACTATTAAAAATTCGTTTTTCATTCCTGTTGTTTTTGTTTTTTCTTCAACATTTTTTTCATTAAAATTCCGTTCAGTTTTTGTAGGCTTTTGCCTGTCCACATAGACAACAACATGATGATGTTACAGTGAGTCGTTTGGGGGGGAGGGAGAAAAAAAAGTTTTGGCCTTAAAACAATTGCTCGAAATGAAGGGAACTTTTTGTTAAATATTCTGTTCTTAATGGTGGCAGTTGCACTTCTCTATTACATGTGGCAAGTGTATAATGATTTGTTATCACTTTAAGGGGCTCTTAAGTTTTATGAGAATTAATACACGTTTCTTCTTTTAATTACAAATCACTCACTAAAGAGGCCAGGAATTAAAAAAAATATAGAAAATGTTGTTTCAGCGATAGAAACCACTGTAGATAATTGAAAATTTACGAGATTCGCACAATAAAACAATTAAACTTTTGTTTTGTCCTCAACCGATGCCAATGTATGGGGATATTTTGTACAAAATAAGTACAAAGTTCATCTAAAAATATTTCAGTTTTATTTTCGAGTTTGTGTTATACAGCGATTAAGGAATAATATGCTGTTTTCGGTTAAAAATGGAACATAAATCTTGCTTTGGCGGGCCTTTTATAGTGTGTGTGTGAAGATAAATTCAAATTTAAGTAGCAAAGACAAAAACCACAAATTTCAACAGAGCTAATATTAGAGTTAACAGACCAATGTTAAGTGGTTAACAGAAAATACGAAAAATAGTCAAGGAAGAAATCACCCAAACATACTATATCAGGGACTTGCTGCAGATATCTGACAATATACAAATTGTTGGCCTAAAGTGTCCCTAATAAAACCCAGTAAGTGGTATATCCCAAATAATTTTGGTTTTTGTCTTTGCTAAATTAAATTTGAATTTATATATCTTCACACACATCCTTTTATATACGAACATCATAGCATCATTGGCTTGTGGTTGGAATTACGAGCTAGCGTTGAACACCACTCACGTTGTGTGTTATTCATGACTAACGGAGCTATCGTTTAACATCCACTACGAACGGGGTAGAGAAACTTTTTAGTGGTAGTTAGGAACTCAAAGAGGTTTCCCCAGGTAACTGTTGTTTTTGTATTTGTTTTATTTTTTCCGAGATGTCAAAACTAAGGTTTGAATTTGCAGCTCTAATTCAAAAAGCCATGACGTTATTTACCATAGTCTTACGGTGAACCCATTTGAAGGCCCTTATACTATGTTCAGATATGCACTTTTATTGAGTCAATATTCGTACAATATTTGAGTACAATATTTTAAGTGTTCAGACATAACAATATACGCAGTTCAGCTGTTTATTCAATATTCATTTGGCAGCTGGTAAACAAAACAGCTGGTTGTTTCAGCAAAATTGTTTTTATTTTGTTTTTTTTTTTTGTTTATCGTTGATGAAAGTGTTCGGATATTTGCTATATGCGCACTGAACATACTTATGACAGTGCTGCATTTTAAGTTTTACTCAATATTATAATAATCTGCGTATATATTGCGCAATAATTAATTGGAACTTTATATGAAATATTGAGCTCAATAATGGCATTTATTGCGATTTACGCAATAAAAGTGCATATCTGGACACCGTATTTTGTTAAATGATTTGGTATTCAAACATTTACAACTTTCAAGGAGATACCTTAATGTATGTCCCAAGGAATCAAAAGCACAGCATAGACTACGCTGTGAGACATACATACAATAAAGATTCCTTATAAGCTGTCTTGAAGTCGTCATAGCTTAGTAGGTAGTATGTTGGCTTATTAAACCGTAAGGCCACGGTTCAAACCCCAGGTCAGACATCTTGAACAAAATGAAACGTGAAAAAATATTTTTTCGGCAACTTCCTCTCAGCAGATTACTGGTAAAAACTCTTTGCTCTCAGAAAAGTTTCTCAAAGTTGGCATGAAAATTCTCTTAAAAATTTGGACTTTAGGCTCTAGGTCCTGCACTTATGTATAAAATTAACACACACAACATCATGGGTGGTGTGAGAAGCTAGGTCGTAAGCCTGACTGGAAGGTTGTAATGGCCAAATTATGTATATTCATAATACAAGTTTATACGAGTAAGTCAGACATGCTTATTTATGCTTTTATATGCTAAGCTTTAAGTAAACACCCAAATTTACGTAAGGTTTCCAAACAAATATTTACAACCTTTTTGTCAAAACTTTTTAGTTTTTTTTAATAGTTTTTAACGATAATGATATTCCGTTTGCATAACGAGCTGAGCGCCTGCCTTCATTAAAACGCACAAAGAAAAGAAGAAAAAAATATTTTCCTACTGGTGTTGAGTGCTGGTTTCATCTGACAAATTCAATTGTTTTACGACTTTTAAGTTTTTAAAACAAATTATACACGATGAAATTTATACTTTTGAGGCAGTTAGGTACCCTACATTTAGCGACATAATCACGATACGTATAATATGAGACTTACAGCAGTTGCAGCATTGATTCATTGGGGCTTACCTGAAACAAAAGAAAGTATGAGATTGATGAATTTATTAATTGAATTGATTAAAAATGTTGTTACAAAAAAAAAAAAGGTCATAGAAATGTAAATCATTTTAATAATACGATCATTATTGAACACGAGGACTTGAAGTGGATTACACATTGCTATTAAAAATCAGCAAATTCAGGCCTCACTTCTGTTAGAAAATTGCAAAAATTTAAAGCAAAAATTATTCCAATTTGAGTAGGAGACTAAATGTACAGAGACTGAAGCACCCATCCTTAGCAGCAGTATATACTGAGAGTCAGTCAAGCTCATTATCATTTCACATGTCGATGGCCTGAAATATATTTGATAAGCTGTAGTGTCACAGTATGCATAATCATGTACGTGTCTAACCACTGTCATTCCGACTATTTTCATCTATTCTATCTTAGGACAAGTACCAAAGTGTTCCTTCTTCTTAACCAAGTCCTTTTCTAATTCCTGGGAGAAAATGCCTTATGATTGCTCCATGTTCCTTTAGGAAACAATCGGGAATTATAAATAAAACTGAAGACAGGGCTGTCAGATAACAGATACTGATAGATCTCGTTATACGAGAATCATTTTAAACCGTATATTCCCAATTTTTTTCTCTGAAGAGAGTCGCCGTAGTCTAGTAGGAATTGTGTTCGGTTATTAGACGTAAAGCCCGGGTTTAAGCTCCAGGCCAGACATCACAACGAAATATAAAAAAAAATATTTTTTTGGCGACTTCCTCGCAGCAGATTCCTGGCAAAAAAAACTCTGAGAGTAAATTAGAGAAGCTAGGCCTTAATCCTGACTGAAGGGTTGTAATGGCCAATTATGTATGTATTTATGTATGTATGTAATGAGCATAACGCCATGTAATATTCAATATATTTTACGGAAGAGATTCCCAAGTCCACTTAGTTCATCAATAGTGCAACTGCTAAGTCGCTGCAAAAGCTCTTCACATTAACTACCCTTCTGTTTTCGGACTAATTTGTATGTGTTACTGGTGTTGTTGTTGTTGTTTGCGTTTTTGAGAACTTAATTGGATTGTGTTGATGCAAAAATTAACAACAACATTTCGTCGAAATTGCATTGACAACAGAGAACGGCAACAACAAAAGCAATAAAAACTGAAAAACAAAAGTTTTGTTTTAAGAAAACTTCATCTTCTTAAAAATGAGGGGCGCGAATCAGTCTTTATTTCTACGCTTTTATGTTTTAAAATATTCAACGGAAGTTGTTGAAATTTGTTTGTTTTTTCTTTCTTCTCTGTTTTCTGTAAATGTGGCACTTTATTATTGTTGTTGCTATTGCAACAACCACAATACCCTTCGAGAGAGTGTCAGGTTTGATTTATAAACTAATGAAAAATTTGGAAAAAACCAACAACAACAACAAAAAAGAATTTTTATAAACAAAAATTCTACTTCAGCTCTCTCCGGCGGCTACGAAAATTAATTCCCCAAAATGACAAAGAATTTTGCCTGAAAAATAATGAATGATTGCAGTTGAAAGGAATAAAAAAAAAACGCAACGAAAAATGAAATGAAACGAGTGAAAAACATTTGTCATGATCATGGGAAAAAAGTCATTAAAGGCGGGATATTCTTTTATTCTCCTTTGGTTGGCATTAAAATTAAGTCGCTTCTCTTCTTCTTCTGTTTGAGAAGATAAAATGAGAGGAAAAAGGAGTGAAAAACTTGACGGAATATATTAAAATGTTGACAGGTTTGTTTTTTTTTGTTGTAAATTCGGCTTTGTTAACTTTGTTTTAAAAGGAAAACAATTTGAATGAAAAAGAAAACGAAAAATTGTACGAAGCATTCGCAGGTACATTTTAATAGACTTCTTTTTTATTGTTAACGAACATGTTTAGATTGTTAACAATGCTTGAATAATATATTACCATGGAATAGTTTTAAACAAATGAGTTGTTATGGAAAAAAGGATAACTTCATGTCTTTCGAGTCATTCAATGAGAATTAGGGCACATGATAGTCAAGCTTAATGAAGGCAAATGGGAACGTAATTACTGAGACATCCAAAGTTTCTGGGTTACTTACGCAAAAGATGGTTAACAGGCGTGATTTTATAACCAAATGATTGGACTCTCTGAAGGAATAAATTGTCCATGGAGTGGAGCTGCATGAGCTATATTTTAATTTTTATTATCATGAAGAGGTGTCCCAGTACTGCAACCATACAATAGTACCTTCAAACTGTATAATGTAAGGTTTTCTCCTGCCTTGACAAAATTTCACGATGCTGAGCGTTATAAACAATACATACCTACATACATACGTACATATACAAATGGTCATTTCAATCCTACAAGCGTGATTACCACCTAGTTTCTTACACCTGTTATTTTAAATATGAGTTGCTGGGTCTACAATTTAAAGTCGACTCCGAACGACAGATTTTTGTGAAACTTCTATTGGAAATTTTATTTTACTCGCAGAGTTTTTGACAGAAATCTGCTGAAAGGAAGTCACAGAAAAAAAATTTTTAATATGTACTTTGGTTTGTTGGAGATGTCTGACCTGGTGTTTGAATCTTTGCCTCACATCTAATAAGCCAACACTGTACTCGACTACGGCTACTTCGCCACCAATGTCAAATTTGTAATTCAGAATAGGGCATGAAACTCCAGAATATCTAAAGGTAATGGTGGACTAAGTTCTTGCTATCGAAGTCGCCGTTGCCTAGTAGGTAGTGTGTTCGCTTATGAGACGTAAAGCCCGGGTTCGAGCCCCAGGCCGGACATCAAAAACGAAATATAAAAAAAAAATATTTCTTCCGCGACTTCCGCAGATTTCTAGCAAAATCTCTGAGAGTAAATAAACCTGCCATGAAAAAGTTTCTCATAATCTGTCATTCACAGTCGACGTTAAACTGTAGGTCCCGCCACTCAAGTATAAAATTAAAGCACACAACATGACTGGTGTGAGAAGCTAGGCCGTAATCCTAACTGACAGCCATCTCATTGCAAGCGATGACCCCTAGCGGGAATAACATCAGTAATCAAGATCATTGGAAGGTCAGGCTGTATCACCTCTTGAAGGAGAGCGTAGCAATTAATGGGCAAAAGTAGTCATCTCTCCACTTAATACAGCAATACAACACAGTTTGCAGAACGCTTTGTATTTTAGCAACAATAGTTTACAATCCTATCGTTCTGGAACTTGCCTCAGTAGTTCAGTGACCTACTGAGCTGGAAAAATTTGGTTAATGAAGTTAAAAACTTAAACAAATTAAATGAGGAAGAGATGCTTGTTATTGCAAGTGATGTCTTCATTCTTCCTTCAAAAAATTCATCCAAACGTTACCTAACCCCTAGAGGGAATAGCGTCAGTAACCAACATTATAGAAAAGTTAGACTGTATCACCTCTTGAAAATAGCATAGCAATTAACGGACAAAGATACTCTTCTCTACACTTAATACAACAATACAATACAGTTGGCAGAGTGCTTTGTATTTAGGCCACAACAGTTCATAATCCTGTCGTTCTAGAACTTGCCACAGTAGTCCAGTGACCTACTGAGCTGGAAGAACTCGGTTAATGAAATTGAAAAATTAAACGAGTTAAATGAGGAAGAGATGCTTGCCATCGCAAGTGATGTCTCTATTCTTCCTTCATAAAATTCATCCCAATGTTACAGTGACCCGCAGAGGGAATAATATCGGTTACCACCACCATTGGAAGGTCAGACTGTATCACCTTTTGAGAAAAGCGTAACAATTAATAGGCAAAAGTAGTCATCTCTACACTTAATACAATAATACAATATATAGTTTGCAGAGAGCTTTGTATTTAAACAACAACAGTTTACAATCCTGTAGTTCTAGAACTTGCCACAGTAGGCCAGTGACCTGCTGAGCTGGAAAAGCTTTGTTAATGAAGTTGAAAATTAAACAAATTAAATGAGGAAGAGATGCTTGTTATCGAAGTCTCCATTCTTCCTTCAAAAAATTCATCCAAATGTTATTGTGACCCAGAGGGAATAACGTCAGTAACCAACATCATTGGAAGGTTAGACTGTATCACCTCTTGAAAAAAGCATAGCAATCAACGGGCAAAAATACTCATACAATACAGTTTGCTGAGTGCTTTGTATTTAAGCAACAATAGTTTACAATCCTGTCCTTCTAGAACTTGCCACAGTAGGCCAGTGACATGCTGAGCTGGAAAAAATTAGTGAATGAAGATCTAAACAAAGCCAAAACCAATGATCATGTATAGGTGCAGCAAGAGTCCAGGTTGGTAAATTAAATTGTTTATAAATTCCCTTATATTTCTTAATTTAAGTCAATCAATTTATTCCGAAAATTCTTTTAAAATTTTACAAGAATATCTGTCGAAAATGAAGTGTCTTACTGCTTCTAATCGCATGGTTTCAGGTGCAACCGACATTGCTTTGTAGACCCGTTTTTTAATGCAAGTTTCGAAATAAAATTCCCTTCAAATTTTGTCCAAAGAATAGCAACTTCTTCTCTAATAAACACTATTTTATGCCAGCAAATGTTGTCGCAATAAATGCCTAAATTATTATGTCATTGCGGAAATCACCGCTAATTTGGGAAGACATTTCAGCCATTAATTAAGTTTTAAATACTTTTCGTTCTATGAAATATTCTTCGTTCCTGTTATCCATTAAACCATCATGTTTGCTGTCCAAATAACAATAATTCGATTAATTTTTTCCTTCTTCTGCTTCTTCTCTTCTGCATTTTAATTGTTAAAAAGAAATGCACGCAAGTGGGGGTAAGTGCAGAATAAAAAGAGTCAAGTCAAGCTAAAAACCTAGGCAAGTTAAGTATTTTCTGATTGGATTTTTTTATTCATTCGAATATAATCAACAATACATTGTAGTTTAATAGACAGTTCAATAAGCACAAATTTAATTGGCATTATTCAATAAATTAAAACTCTCTTTCTCTCTCGTTCTTTCTCTCTGTCCCCCTTTCTCTCTCTGTCACGCTCTCTGTTATTGTCTTTTTCAAAAAACGAACGTCAAATACGAATAGAAATACAATTTTTAGTCATTTTACTATCATTACTTAAAAGCCGTCACTTTCTAAAAGCAGAGGTTCTTAAACGGTGTAATGATTTAAAGATTTCAAAAACTAAACTAACCCGTGGTTAGAGCACTAGGTGGCCTCAAATAATATTATGGCACTAGATTGAATTGATATGCTTCGTCAAGCGCCATACTTTGACAGGACTTTTATCCAAGAGGAATTGGAATGTAGGTGCTCTAATATTACCAATATAATATTACCAAGATGCTATGGGCCACGCTAGCGAGAAAATTAATCAGGGTTCCTCTTAGCTCCTGGCTAATTACTAGACTTTATATGACTGGACATTTGTATGTCTATGCGACTGTAGGAGCTGCTGGATAACACAGAATACGATACTTTCTGTGTGAATGTCCTACTCATTACAAGCCTTCAGTCAGATTACGACGTAGCTTCTCTAAAGTCGACCCCAACCGGCATATTTTTGAGAAGCGTTTAATGACAATTTTTTATTTATTCTCAGAGTTTTTGTCAGAAATCTGCTGATAGGATAGGAATCGTTTTTTCGCTACTCATAAGTACTTATGAAATTTCGAGTATGAGTGAGTCAACAGTTTTGAAATTCAACTACTTCATTCGTACTCACTACAACATTGATTTATAAGTACAGGTTGCAATGAGTATGAGTACAATGTGGGCATCAAACTCATAACATTTGAAATATGTTTGATTCATACGCCTACTCATTCAGATTCATAAATTTAGAAAAATACTTATAATACATACTCATAAATGATTTGAGTGATTCTAATCATTCATCAAAATTTACAGTCTTAGTTGTTGTTGCATTTACAAATAACGAAGAAAGAAAAAGACAAAGACAGCAAGCAAAGCAAACAAACAACCTTTTAGTGAGTATTGTAGTGTTCATATGCAAATCATACTTATTTTGTGATTCTTGTAAATGTTGAGTAAAGGATAGTCGAAATGAACAACATTATACGTAATGTTAAGTATGAGTACGATGAGTACTTCAAACTTTGAATATGAGTAGTATGAGTATGACATTAAAATAAGTATGAATGCGTATAAGTTTTAGAAACTATGAGTATGATTCGAATCTACTCATCTTTTAGAATACTAATTGCTGATTTCTGATAGGAAGTCGTCGAAGATATATTTTTTCATATTTCGTTTACTTCGAGATGTCTGAGCTGGGAATTGAACCGTGGCCTCACATCTTATAAGCTAGCGCACTACCTACTAAACTACGACGACTTCAAAATGCACGGTACGCCTTCCAAAAATTGTTGAATTATAGGCTGTCATGTCTGGAGACTTTCTTCGATGAGTTATAGAATGGAGAACACAAGTCGAAGCTTAATTTACATCGGTCTTGTATTAAGACAGTTGGGAACCACTGTCATTTACACTTCCCTGTGCGTTTATCATTCATTTATAGAATTAAATACAAAATAATGTCAGCAACACTTCTCATACCCGGTTCTGGTTAATGGAAAATGAAATTCTATTAAAAAAAAAGAAGAAAAAAACCAACAAAGAGTTGAAGTAGAATTTTGCAAAAAAAAGAAAGAAAAAATAGCAGCTGCGGAAATAGCTAATCGCTAACAAATGAAAGCCATTTGCAGGCAACAAAACAGCCACTAACAATACAATGCAAAAAAAAACCAAATGCGGTCGAAACATATTCAAACAAATGTTCAGGCAAACAAACAGACACACAGACGGTCTAACAGTTCAGCATTTAGTCAGTCAGTCAGTAAGTAGGTGAGACATAACGACACGTAGCGAAATAAAACGAAAGGAGTCTGTTAAATGTTGTGTTTAAGCAACAATTGTTGTCACTGGCATATCAACAAGTTATAGGATGTTGTCGACGATAACGACGACAATGACGATGGCGATGACGATGACGATGTTGATTATGTGGTTGATAATAATCGAACGAGTACGCAACATGCAATTTACAGGAATCCATTTAGCATTTTAACAATAAAAGCAACATTCTCAGGAAAAAAATGAAAATGAAAATAAGGTTTGCTGTACAGCTTTTTAACTTGTTTTGTTGCACTTCAACACACTTTATTTCAAAGTGTTCTGTTCCATATTGTGCGTAAAAAATGTTTTCATGTTTTTATGCCTCTCATATTGCCTCATCAAATGCAATCAACATAATCATACGCAATGTGTTGCAATGAGAAGTTCTAATTGCTTCCCACAACTCTTGTTTTTGTTCTCCCTAACAAAGCATACAAAGTTGCCTTCATTTTATTACGAAGTTTCATTTTTATTCCGGGTTTGGACAGATGAGAGCCGTTATCTTCAGTGTAGCAATTAACTTGTAAAGTTTTCTTGCATTAGTCTAACCGATTATGGTCCTAATGGTAAGCAATGCCTTAGCACACGGGTAATTTTGATGTCAAATGTACATCATGTACTGCATTATTGCTGCGCTCTGCTGGACTGATATGGGTATGAAGGCGCTTAATTCGTCGAAATCAAAGTTGGATCCGCATTCACAAGCCCTTCACCTATGTTGTTACTTTCTATATAACCGTGTCCAGGATCATATGATATACAACTCCTTCTTGAACGCTCAAGATTACACAAAAATAATTGAATTAACAAAGATAAGTGCAAAATATGAGCTCCTGTACATGTTTGCGTAAACATATTGTGAATGCAATTTCCACCTTTCAACGAAAGATGGCATCTCTACCATTCTAAAACCTGTTACAGCTGACCAGTTATGAGCAAATCTTAATAAAACTGAAAGAGAGTAAAGAAATAATGAGTGCTTTATGTTCCATTAAGAAAACAATCCGGAATTATAAATAAAACCGATAACATAGCCGTTAGATAACATCATTTCATGTTTTACTTCAGTCCAATTGAGGTACTGAATTATTCTTTTGAAGTTTTTCATTCCTTCAGCTTTCTTTGACTCGACTCAATACTTAGTTTTCCTTCTTATAAATATTATGCTCCGTCATTGATGAGCTAACACGCATATCGAAAAACGCAGTGACTCTGACATTCTATTAAAGGCAGTAAATACCCTTGACTGTTAAATCCTTGCTCAATCTGAACTGTGGGCAGCTGTCATAGGCAGATTTGCGTCGAGTATTACTTATTTAATTGATCATTACAACACTTTAGTCAGAATTACAACCTAGCCTTTCACATCACCCACGTTGAGTGCTAATTTTATCCACAATTAACGGGAACTATAGTACAGTTTAAAGTCGATTCCGAACGACAGATTTTTGAGAAACTTTTCATGGAAATTTTATTAACTTTCCGAGTTTTTGGCAGAAGACTGCTGCGGGGAAGTCGTCCAAACACATATTTTCCTCATATTTCGTTTATTTTCGAAATGTCTGAGCTGTGGTTCGAACTACTGGCTCACGCGTAATAAGCTAACACACTACCAATAGATCACGGCAACTGGGTCGAGTATAATTTGAATAATTTTTTTCGATAGCAGACCTATTTTAAAATGTGGATGAGGTGGGATGGTGTTAACTTTTCGTATAGGCTCCCGGACCACTTCAGTATTTTCCCGAGTTGTTGGCCATATTGAAATTTCAATGAAACTTTCTTAAGTTTCTCGGACAAATGCGGTCTGCTGCTGCGGTCAAGTCCCTAATGAAAATAACTCCCGTCTTCGCTTATGAATTCCGCGGATTTCTTAAGATACCGTCGGAATAGTATTGTCGATGAACGGCACATGTGTCTTATAATACCAAAGTTAAATTCGATATTCTCTGTTCGTTTTACAGGCAGACTCAATTCCGTTAGTAGCGGCAGGATACGTGCAATATTGCTCAGCTCTGCTGAACTGATATGGATAAGATGATGCCTAATTCGTCGAATTCGAAGTTGGATCAGCTTTCACAAGCCTTTCAGCTACGGTGTTACCTTCTATATAACCATGTCCAGGATCATCCATAGATATGTGGGGATATAATATACAACTCCTTTAGGAATCCAATGTTTGTGGATCTGATCTAAAACAGGGTATCGGGCTGTACTTTTTATCATCAAGAAAATACTTAAGTTTCCCGTTTTTCACCTTGTCATTTCAAAAGAAATTTAGAAATGAAATTGAAAGATGGAAGACTATTTTATTATGGATAGTAGATTTCTTATTCTTATTTTTATTCACACTGAGTTTAAGCTTGAGCTAGATCTATTCTTTCTTTGATAAAGAGTGGGATAACATAATATTATTAACATCATTACTGCAACAGTATTAAGAACTGTTAGCCAATATATCTTGAAACTGGT
The DNA here is from genome assembly GCA_930367235.1 of Sarcophaga rosellei. Classification (NCBI taxonomy): domain Eukaryota; kingdom Metazoa; phylum Arthropoda; class Insecta; order Diptera; family Sarcophagidae; genus Sarcophaga; species Sarcophaga rosellei. Next base: position 52,209,921 of record OV884020.1, read on the forward strand.
TTAGATTTCCTTAATGGACTGGATTGTCTTGCACCTTGACTTGATCACGTCTATCATACCAATAAAAAAAATACTTTCTAGTCATCACAAGTGCAATATTTGATGTTCCATGCGAGAGAACTACCCATGATTATCGATCGAAGGCTGGTTGAGGCATTCGTTCCTATTTAGAGAAATTATGGATAATTATAGTGTGTGTGAAGACAAATTCGAATTTAAAACCGAAGATGCAAACCCACACTTTTAGTAGCGCCACTTCTTGCCTCTAACCTCTGCTATTAACAGAGTACTGTTAACTGTTTAACAGTGGCAATAGTAGATTATTCTTCTACTTTGCTATTATTTCAGACTATTGACATAAAATATAATTCACATTCTGATCATTATTATTTATGAACAAAAGTGATGCAATGTAAAGAATGATTGGTGTGGAAAGTTGGAGGGGCCCAAAATTGATTTCTCGAATCTCAAAATTATTAAATCTACTCCACTAGCACGGTTGGAAAGAAGAGCCTCTGTACTACCATTTGCATACAGTCGGGTAGGTGTAGTATTTCTTATATGTTCCGAAATAACCACTGAGAGAATTTTTTAAAGAATATTCAAGCAATAAATTGATATTTTTAAAGCCAATTTTCTCAATACAATATCAATTTATATGTGGCTATGTTGCTGATTATATTAAGAGGGCTTGGAATCTTTTTTGTATATAGTATGATACTCATAGACCTTGAGTATTTCACAAAATTAGCTCCTAAACAAGTTGGCTAGTTCAGAGGGATACTGTTAAACAACTAACAGTGCTCTGTTAAAGTGCAAATTTTGTTCTGTTAAGAGGAAATTTTGCGCTGTGGCGCTGCTAAAATTTATGGATTGCGTCTTGGATTTTTTGATTTGGATGATTTGTGTTAATTTTTTTTTTTATTTACTTCACTAATCGCTTTACTTCTTAAGTACTCTTGCAATATTCCGATTAAACTTGCCTTTATAAAGCAAAGATAATTCGTTCATCATTTCATTACAAAACTTTCGTTTTGTTTTTCTTTTTTGCTTTTGTATTGCCGTATTTCAATATTTCAATATATTTATTGCTGATTAATGCATATTTAATGGAACAAAAAAAAATACTTGAAAGAAAAAGTAAATGCGTGCAGCAAATTTGTTTGTTTGTTGGCTGAAATTACAGGCAAACACGCATATTAAGCAGTTGCAACATACACTCTCCGTGCCTGTTCCCCTTTATTAACCAATACAAGGCAGGAGGAAAAAAACTGAAAAAAGTCTGGAAAAAAATGCTAAATTAAGTAAAACAGTTGATTGTTGTTGCTATTGTTGTTATTGTAAAGTATTTTTTTCCCCTCTTTTTTCTCTTTTATAAGCAACTCTTTAATGGCATTTTGCTGTTGAGACATTTGAGGCAGGTTTTGTTCTTTTTTTTTTCTTGATTAATATTATTGTGTTATTGTTGTTATTGTTGTTGTTGTTTCTGCTGTCAATGTTGCTGTTGTTATTGGTTACAGAACTTAAGCGTGCCCATCAAAAGTCGTCAAATGTCAATCAAGAGCAATAAACAGCAACAATAACAACAACAATAACGAAAATATTCATCTACTTAAACTTCTTTTATAAACATGCTGTTGATCACACAGCCTAACAATTGCAACACGTATGTAATAACAATAACAATAATGCAACTGCAGTGTATGTTGCAACCTGAACAATGCAGCAGAAGAACAACTGTTGGTGCAATGTGTTTTTCATTTCATTACGGCTAACAGAGTACCTTGTTTGTTGCCTTTTGTTGTTGTTGCTGTTATTCTTTGTACGTACATACGTACCATTCGAGAGTCATTCAGTTTTTAGGCACTTAACATAACGCATTGAAGGCGTAAAACAACAAAAGCAACAACAACAATAACAATAATAAGCAGAGTAAAGAAAGCACATTATTTTTCAAAAGAAATTCACGCACAAGTGCAATTAAGGCAGAGACGTAGTTAGGTAGGGGAGGGTTGTTTTGCATATTCCGAAGATCGTGTACTGTATTGTACACTGCAGAAGTAGTAAAAGTACCGACTTTATTGCAGTTTTCAGTGAACTTCAGTAATGAAATAGCCAATCGAGCTTTAAAGAAATTCTGAAACGGAATCTAACGATTATATTGGGATAATGTATGTCATAAAGACTGTCAAGCAGATTGGCTATCTACTTCCAACTGATTAACGTACAGGATAATAGTATGTGCAGCCCCTGCGCAGACCAACTTCTTCTATGAGTTTCATAGAATTCGGTCAATACATCGACCATCACAACGGTCCGCTGTTCGTGGTAAAATAAGCTTTTTTATCAAAGCTACCACTACGATATACTTATCTAACTTCAGTAAGCACCAGAGATCAGCAATAAGTATTCAAATAGATGAGTAGATACGAATCATACTCATAATTTCTGATACTTATACGCATTCATACTTATTTTGATATCATACTCATACTATTCATATTCAAAGTTTGAAGTACTCATCGTACTCATAATTAACAATGCACATGATGTTTTTGATTTCGACTCTCCTTTACTAAACATTTACAAGGATCAAAAAATAAGTATGATACGCGTACGAACACTACAATACTCAATAGAAGGTTGTGTGTTTGCTTTGCTTGCTGTCTTTGTCTTTGACTTTTTCTTTCTCCTTTTTTTGTAAATACAACAACAACTAAGACTGTAAATTTTGATGAATAATTCGAATCACTCGAATCATTTATGAGTATTATAAGTATTTTTCTAAATTTATGAATCTGAATGAGCAGGCGCATGAATCAAACATATTTCGAATGTTATGAGTTTGATGTCAACGTTGTACTTATACTCATTGCAAGCTGTACTTATAAATCAATGCTCACTACCGTATGAATGAATCAGACTAGTTGAATTTCAATACTGTTGACTCACTCATACTCAAAATTTTATGAGTACTTATGAGTAGCAAAACACGATTCATTGCTGATCTCTGGTAAGGACTGAGAACCACTATTGGTCTATAAAAATTTCAGCATCGTGTACTAGATAGAGTGCCATGACTGTTATTTAAATAGCGGTGTAATAACGTCAACCAAGTTTCTAAGACGAAAGAGTTCAACCTTAAGGGTAAATCTTGGATTCTACTAAAACCCTGTGTTTTGAACAATTTGTTGCCGACAAAAATCCAGTTGTCGCAGAACCTTTAAGGCATTTCAGTAGTCTTCCTAAAGAAACTAGATGGGGATAGAAATGAGGCGTAAGGAATTGTTCCAATGTTTTAGACAAAATACTGTTGTAGGACCCTCACTTAATTTCATCAGAGTCGGAGTGCATATCTCTGCAGTATAGCTTTGTCATGACCATCATTGTTAAAGTCTTAGGAAACGTAATACATCACCCTAAATGGGGCTACCTCTAGAACTGGATATTAAGAACTTGTAGTTCTGAGTCATCTACAGCAATAAAGATATCGTGAAAGGCGACGAATGTCCAGATTTCTCAGAAACGTCATTTTTAAGTTACTGGAATTCCAATATGTTTTGAATATGAAATACTGTCTCAGGAGCATAAAGGAATGGCGACACTTTAAAGAAGTTTGAGGGCTGATCTACATATATACATACATAATTGTTCATTACAACTCTCAAGTGAGGATTACAACCTAGTTTCTCATACCACTAATGTTGTGGGTGTTACAGTTTAAAGTCGTGTCCGAACGACAAAGTTTTGAGAAACTTTTCATAGCAATTTTATTTACTTGTAGATTTTTTCTAGAAGACTCGCAGCAGAAAGCTTCCGAAGAAATATCTATTCATATTTCGTTCTGCTGGAGATGTCTAACCTGCGGTTTGAACAGTGGCCTCCCGCCTAATTAGCCAGCACACTGCCTACTAGACTACGGAACTACTGATCTAGTAGTAGGGACATTTTCGATAATAAATTGATGAATTAGCATCATCTAGTGATCTAATGTAGCCAATGTAAAATGTATACTGATATCTCATGTACCACTGGGCCATTGATAGAAAATTTGTCTTCATATTTCATTTTATTTGCCAAAATTTTAAACAGTTTTTGTCTCAATGCATTTTTAAATGGCCCGCCCTTTAATTTATTTAGATTACATTGAATTTAATTTGGGACATTCTTACTTGTCTAGGGAGGATGATGTTCATTTTAGCAGATTGAGAGGTGAGATGTGAATATCACACAATATTGGAATTGTGGTCCAAAGGATTCCTAATAGAACCCAATTAGTGAATTTTTGGATTCGAGAAAGTTTCAAGTTGCCAGCGCCGCCCACCCTCCAAATACAATATAATTTACTTATTATTAAATAGTAATAAACTAAATGAGAATTACTTTGTTATTTGACCGAACGACTATATAATGAAGTAAAACAAACGATTGTAGCTGACAAAACTCTCATACACTCTTGTTGATTGTAATACTTAGAAAGAATTCTATGTGAGTATATGTAAAGACAAAGTCGACAAAATCTCCAATGTTAATATTAACAGAGCAATGTTATGTGTTTAACTGAATACCCAATATACTGTACATATGTTAATGGTACTTCCATTGCCCAAATATGATTATCGCTCGAATAGGTATCGAATCGGAATCGGATGGCAGACTTTGCTGTACAATTTTAGATAGATACGATAAAACTATGCTACAATGCTTTTAAATAATTGCAAGGACTGTAGAGAGCATAATGTTTCGATAATTGCACAAGATTGTGATATGGTGAAACCATCAAGCTTTATATACAATTCTCATAAATGGGGTTCCCTAACACAATCCGAGAGAGAGAGAGAGAGTTTTATCCCTCAAACATCTATGGACTATTGGAGAAGCCTTCTACATTCATAATTCGTGATTACAACCCTTCAATCAGGAGGATTACGACCTAGTTTCTGATGCGACTTATGTAGTGTGTGTGTTAATTTTAGATAAGAGTAGCAGGACATACAGTTGACTCAAAACAACAGATTGTTGAGAAACTTTTCATGGTAATTTTTATTTACTTTCAGAGATTTTGTCATTTTGAGCATTTGAAGGTCAAAATTCGTAATGCCATTACCGAGATACGGTCCCATTCTCTAGAAAAAGTGCATGAAAATAGGTTTGATAGAATCAGGTTGTGTGACGTCAACCGCTTCAGCCATGTGAATGAATGCATTTTTAAATTTAAACTTTTCAATGGCCCATCGTATCTATAGAGTAGTAGAGAGAGCTTATTTTTGCGATATAAGGAGATCTATGTTCCATAACAAACATTTCTGGTAGTCGCCGTAGGCTAGTAGTGCGTTCGCTTATTAGACGTAAAGCCCGGGTAAGAGCCCCAGGCCAGACTTCCTCTCAGCAGATTTCTGGCAAAAACTCTGAGATTAAATAAACCTGCCATGAAAAAGTTTCTCAAAATCTGTCGTTCGGAGTCAACGTTAAACTGTAGGTCCCTCCACTCAAGTATAAAAGTAAGGCACACGACATGAGTGGTGTTGAGAAGCTAGGCCGTAATCCTGACTGAAGGGTTGTAATGGCCAATTATGTATGTATTAAAGTGCATTACTGTAGAACTTCAACCAATATTGAGCTAATCTAACAACTTTGGTGGCCATGTGTTTCGTCCGCTCTGTGAGTTTGGTTTGTAAGAATTCAAAAAACAAATTTAAAATATTGTTGCAATTACATGACAACAACATGTCATCGTTTGTAATGAATAATTCATTTATTGTCTGCAATATTTAATTAAATGCTGCTTTCAATTAATTCATTTTCAATTTTCAATTTTCAATTTTCTATTTTTTTTCTTCTTTTCATTTAAACCCTAATTTTCTTTATAAGTATAAGTAATAGGGAGCTCCCCTATTTGAAAGCTCTTGTGAAAATATGAAATAAAGTTCGGAATACTATGATAAATATTAAAGAAATAGAAATGTATTCTTTTCCCCTTTCGATAAATGCAAGATTGTAAAAGATTTCATTCAGTGTATCTGCTACATCATCATGTGGCAAGCGGGCAGGTTGAGTGAGAATGTATGAGTTAATGTTAAGCAGCATTTAACAGAAGAAGTAACTTTCATTGTCTGAATGTCAAAACGATAAAAATTGAAATGCAAATGTAAATGCAACTGAAAACTAAAAAGGTTAAATGGATTCTCTACTCTCAGTCATCATTTGTATGGTGAGTTGTAAATTGTTGTTGCGTTTTCTTATGAAACATTATCGTTGTCATCATCGCTTTAGTTGTTGTCATCGATATTGTTGTTGCTATTGTTGTTTTGCTGTTGTTGGAAATTCGCATGATTATATCATTTGTTAAGCATCACTTGTCTTTAACAAAAACGAAACGTTTACTAAACTACAACGCAATGCAGTAAACTTGTAAAGAAATAACATCATCAACGCAGCAGCAGCAGCAACAACAGCAGCAGCGTATAGGAAAAAAATCCCCCCTGTTTTTGCTGCAAGCTTGATGTTGTTGAATGACAGCTTGTAAAACTGTATGAATTGTAAAAAAAAACTCAAATTTATAAAATGTTGCATTAATGTATACATTTTTATCGTTCTCTCTCAATTTGTGGCATTGTAAGGCAGACAGTCTTGTTGGTTAATATTTTATTTACAATTTTATTGCATTATTGTTGGTTGCTCTTGTCATATGGAGAAGTTAGTAAAAAAAAAAACAAACAAAATAAAAATAAATTTGTTACGTTGTTGCAACAATTTTAAGCCGTTTTTTTATATTTGTAGCCCAATTTCATTAAGTTTTAAATCCATTTCAGCAAATAATTTGATTTAAAAAGTTAGCCAGTTGGCACCTTTAGCCTAGTATTGGCTTATTAGATAAAAGGCTCTGATTTTAATTCCAACTCAGACATCTTCTTTCGGAGCCTGCCACTCATCTCTCTTCTGGTTCAAACATTAAGTAGTAACCATAATGGATATGCATCTCTCAGTTCTGCATCTAGAATCTAGACTCGACTCGAGATGATATTAAAAGCAATTCCATCCATTCTTTAATATCAACGTCTAACACCTATTGCCACTGTTCGGATAGTAGTGGCAGCCTTGTTGAACATATTTCAAGTTTGAATTTGTAAAAAAAAAATTGATCATCTTTATATAATTCATATGGCCATAGTCTAGTGGCTAGTGTGCTGACTTAATAGACGAGAGCATTAAAATCAAATTCTAGATCGGACATCTTGAAGAAAATAATTTTGAACAAATGTTCTGACATTAACCAATTAGCATGAAGCAAAACTTCATAAATTCATCGTTCGGATACAACGTTTCAATGTAGATTCTCCTTTTCATGAATAGACTTTCATGAATAGAGTTGTAATGGCCAAGGATGTATGCATAGACTTATGTATGTAATTAAAAACATTCTTTTGATAGTGCTACATTATATTTTTTCTCAGTGTTTGCAGCTACTGTAGGACAATTTCATGTGCTTGAAGATACATTTCAAAGCCTACTATCTCAGACAAAAACCCTTCGTTAACAGAGCTCTCTTGAGCTCAAAACTTAGCCTAATATGTATCAAAAACAAAAAAAAAAAACACTTGGTCCGCCTATGTTTGTCTGCCTGGTATGCATGGATTTATATTAGCTTTCATAATCTTATGATTATCTATACATTGCAGTCCTTTGTAACATCCTATTTTGTAACATTAATTTACTATAGAAACTTAGGTTATAAACTCATGATTTTTACCTCATTTGAACTTAGAATTTAGACCTTAATTCTATTTTTCTTTTCCAGTCTTTTTCTTTTTGGTTTCCAGAACTCTGTTAGCAACATAACGGAGCTCTGTTAATTAACAGATTTTGCTTCAATGGTAATTGATATTAAAATCTATATTCCTTATCCCAATGATAATTTTAATCAATTCCTACTCTGACTTCCATCCAGATACAATCTGGAAAAACGCATTACTCCAATGTTAGGTCTTTAATCCTTATGGTGGATATAAGCATGGATAGTGATAAGCCACGGAGACATTTTTTTTAAAGCTAGTGAAAGAAACGGTAACATCTAAACCTCCAATGAGAGATTGGTTGCGCGAAGTAGACATAAGAAGTAGGTCATAAGAATAGAAAATAATCGAATTACAAATGAAACCTTGCGACCGTTTCGGAAAAGAAGATTCTATTCAAAGCAGTATTTCCATTAATTTGTGGAAAATATTGAAGAGAATTTAAACGAAACCGCTGCCGTGGCGAATGCCATAATGTTCAACCAATTGAAGACATTTAAGAAAATCCACACAACAGTATTGGTGATCCTTGAAGTTGTGTGGGGTAGCTGAAATGATAGGCATTAGAAAGCTGTGTACAAGATGGGTACCATGTTTGCTCATAATAGAACAAAAACCGTGCGTTCACTACTTCTCACCTGATATGTAAACAGAGAATAAAAGCAGTTGTTTATGCTGGAAGTTACGACATCGATAATTGGCATGAATATGTCGCAGTATAGTTCAGCAGGTAGTGTATCGCTTGATAGAAGAGAGACGGTGATTCAAGACCCCACTCAGACATCTCGAAAAACGAAATCTAAAAAAACTCAGCAATCTTATGGGGAAAATACTTTGGAACTGAATAAAATTGCAATGAAAATTTTCTCAAATTTGTTCTTCGGAGTCCAGCCACTCATGTACAAAATTAACACACACAACGTAAGTATTGTAATCACACATTATGTAATTAAGAAAGTTGGAGGAGATAATTCCGATTGAGGCATTGATAGAGTGGCATCTGCGTTTGATCACCATTTCAGAAAGCAAGTTTGAGACTTCATATTATAAACCGCTGGGAAAAAGTAATTCTATTGAGAATCGAATAAAATTTGGTCTCAAATTTGTTGTGATTTGTTAAGTTTGGCAATACACATATGTATGTACAATGTACATACATAATTGGCCATGAGAACCCTTTAGTCAGGATTACAACCTAGTTTCTCACACCACGACAGTTTAAAGTCGACTCCGAACGAGAAACTTTTCAGGGCGATTTTATTTACTCCCAGAGTTGTTGCCAGAAATCTGCTGAGAGGAAGTCGCCGAAGAAATATTTTGGCATATTTCGTTTAGTTGGAGATGTCTGTGACCTAGGGTTAGAACCGAATTCTCACGTATAATAAGCCAACACAATACCTACTAGACCACGTCAACTAATTCTAAATTAATTAATTAGAATGGAAAATCTAATTCAGTCATTAGTTTTTTCCTCTTTCTTTCTTAATTCAATTAATTAAAATGTTTATTTATAATTGCTCCACTTCTTTTTTGTTGTTGTTGCATTTTAATCATTATTTTAATCGTGTTGCAAATATCATCAACAACAACAACTTTAATTGTTGCAGTCATTTGTAACCTTAGCCACAAATTAGCTTTTGTGTGGCACATACAAAATGCGACAATAGAAATGAAAATCAACATGTACACGAGTTAAACATTTTATGGCAGCCAAGCCATGCAATCGAAATCGATGCTTAAAAAAAATACAGAAGAAAACCAAAAGAAAAACTATGAAAAAACAATAACAATTATTATAACAGAAATAATAATAAAAGAAAAAATTAGTTAAGTTTTGTAGGATAAATTCATAACACGTTTTATGTTTTATTTGTTTTATCGGTTCAGAGTTGTTAAAGCTGCCACACAATGCAGCCAAGACAAGGCACATGCAGGAGCAGCCACCACCATCACCACCTCTGTCACTATGATGCAGTGAAGACCACCCACTTTTTTCTCTTGCCTGCTATTGTTGTTTTATATTCAAACGATTTCCTGACTTTGCATTTTGCATTTCTTTTTTTGTTTTTGCTTTTCTCATCTGGGAAGTATGAAACAAAGACTTATTTTACATGCCTCAAATGCTGTAAATGTTGCTACAAACGTTTTATGCCACATTTGTGTATGTGTGTGTGTGTGCAGAGAGAAAAAGATTTTTTCTATTATTTTTACTCCAACCATTTATTTCATATGCATGTGTACTCTAGAAATCCATTTGTCTGTCCTTTCATCTGTTTGTCTGTCTTTCTGTTTGTCTGTCTCTCTTTTTGGCCTCCTTTAACCACCATTTTTTCTATGTTTATAAGCATATGATAACCAAAACGTCTGTCTATCCATTTGTCTGTCCATAAGTCCGTCCTATTGCCATTGTCTGTCGTCATCGTTTGAAAACAAACTAAACAGTTGTTGGTTGTTGGACTCGTATTTGAACCTTTTGTGACTTCTCATGTTTTAACAATTTAAAGTTACATGCATACCCGACAATATGTGACATTAAACACATTGTTTTCCAACATTTTAATATGATGTCTTCTGTCATTGTTTTACTGTTTCTTTTAAGGATTCAACTGCTTTTAAATTCTACTTTCTCCTCTTCTTCTTCTTTCATTCCTATAACCCAACACATGTTTGCTTTCAGACAAGGGATGTCTTATGTGTGCCAGTTTTGAGTTTTGAAACCTATTTTTAGTTTCGTTTCTAATCTGTGGAGGTGTTTACATTACAAAGAATTCAGGATTAAAATGTCCTTTAGTATCGTAGACAAATGCAACGTCTCCTTTCAAGTGTGTAATCATCTAGTTAGCTGGAGGTTGTCAATCTAGGTGCAATCTCTTGATCGAAATATGAAATGGAGGGAATCAGATGCTTTCGCATGAAATCAATTTTAACTTATTGGGTGACATGCTATTCCACGCTCATTTTGTTGCGCCTTGTATCTCTACAATACACGAAATGTCACGAAAAGAAGTGTTGAGTCCGTGAACTTCATTTTTGATTGAAAGATGTGTTCTGTTGAAGTCGCCGTAGTCTAGTAGGTAATGTTTTGGCATATTAGACGCAAACCCCAGCTCAGATATCTCGAATAAAACGAAGTATTTCTACTACGGCTTCCCCTTAACAGTCTTCTTGCAAAAACTCTCAAAGTCTCTCAAAAATCTGTAGTTCGTAGTTCCGTCACCCAAAAATAAAGTTAACATGCACAACATAGGTATTGTGGGAAACGTGGTTGTAATCCCGGCTAAAGGGTTGTAAAGACCAATAATGTAGGTGTTATATTAACTGCCTTTGGACCAATGAAAATTGATATCCCTATAGATAGTCCAGCAATTATTAAGACTTTGAAATCTTTCATTGAAAATTCAAAGTCTTTATATTTGTACAATGGGTCAATTCGACCTCCGGGTACTGTACTTGTCTTAATTGACAAGTACACGTCCACGTCCTCTATATAACTGGAGTCGATCGTTGGAGTGATTAGACGAGAATTCATATACGATTAGAGCATATTTGGCACCAGAACATAACATTTGTAATGGTAGTTAGAATACGTGGACATGAATCACCTTTGGACAGCATTGCGATCAAGAAATGGGTTTGCATACCTCTGGTGGAAATCTTTTGAGAAAGCTCCAAAACTGGAGTGGCTAACCATCATTTTCTGTAGGGTCTCTAAGTCTTTAAGTCCTAGACAAAACCCAACAGAATATATTTCTTGACTGTCGACTACTTTCTCTTTGAAAGTTTCTTTGAAACTTTCTCTAGAATTCATAGGATTCCCAGCTTTCTAGCTCCTAGACACTATGGAGTGAATCTGTAAAATTGCTTTCGCATAAAACAACACATCGGATAGGTAGATACCTTAGACCTCTAGTGTATATTGTGTCTGCAGAATGAAGGCCATCGGCAGAACTTGGGACAGTTACCTCCTTCGTTTTTATTTAATGGCTGCTTTAATCGCTAGTTCTAAGAATATTCTTCTGGTGATACTAAAGTGACCAACAATAATTCAAAAGTACAAATTCAACTAGAATATCCACTTTGATGCTGAAATTAATAACCATAGCGCCGTAGAACATTTAAGCATTTATGCTTCCTACAAGGTGGATTTGATTTAGGTCTGAGATAGTTCGTGATATTAATAAGGAAAAGCGAACCTTCAGAACGGGAGATGAATATATGAATTATTAGCGATAAGAAAGTGCTAAAACCTCGCCATAAACACTTAGGTAGGTAGATAGAAGTGGCTGTCCCCTCGATGGAGTTATGAGCGAACACACTTAGGCCGCACGCAGGGCCCATTGTGATACCACAGTTTCTCATTTCCCCTTATTCCAGGAACCATTCGGAGCTTCCGATGAAGCGACTCAGACTGCCAATATCCATACATGACAGTTCATCTATATCCTCCATGTAGTAGGCACCCAGGTACCTGTTTCTCCTCCGACCAAGTGCCGGACATGTGCACAATAGGTGAAGAATAGTCTCATCTTCCTCTTCATCTCCACAGCCGATAACAGTGCTGAGCCTACTTCTTTGGAGTTTAAGCAGAGCCGACGCGCGCCTCTTATCCAGCCTTGGCCAGATCTTTTGCGCCGCTCTGTCCTTATCCGAATTTGCCCACATTCTGTTGACGAGATCTACGGTTGCATTGTCAATTATAAGTTTGCAGGTACCCAAAGGGATCCCAATGTAGAGAATTCATCAGAGAGTTGGATGGTCGTGCCCGTTCTGGCCAGTTCATCCGCTCTGCAGTTGCCAGGAATATCATTATGTCCCGGTATAAACACTTGGAAGCGATAAGTTTTGAAATAAGTGGCCATGAGGGCATGGGGGCATTAAACGTACATAAGACTTTTCGTTTGTACCACAGCATTTCGAATCTGAAGCTGAATACATTACCATACAAAAAATATTGTAATTAAGAAGAGGTTCCTTAATATGCTATCTACTAATGGTTTGTTCTATAATAACAGCTCTAGTAGCCAGCCCTTAGACCGGATGATCATAATCCGAATTTGAGTTAATGACTGCTGCAGGTAAGAGAATCGAGCATTTAAGTTGGCTTTATTAAAAGCAATGGAGGTTCGTGAACAATTTTTTCCTCCTAAGTTCTGCTAGTGTCTATTTGTGTTAAACCTCTACAATCGCTTGTTACCGTAAAAATATCTTCCATAGACATCGTTCAGGATGGCTGAGAAAGATTAGCAGTTAGTACTTACTTACTTAATTAATAGATCATTTAAACTCTTTAGTAAGGACTCGCACGATCAGTTTCTCACAACACCCATGTTGTGTGTATTAATCTTATACATGGGCGGTGAGGCCTACAGTTTAAAGTCGACTCTGAACGACAGATTTTTTGAGAAACTTTTCATGGCAATTTTATTTACTCTCGGAGCTGGTGTGAGTATGTCGTCCTAGAAATGTTTTTTCATATTTCGTTGTATTGGAGATGTCTGACCTGGGGTTTGAAACGGGGCCTCACGTCTAATAAGCCAACACACTACCTACTAGACTATGGACACTTCTCGCTTCATTAGAAGCACGAGAGGTATTGTGAATGGTTCTTTGTTTATAACCCAATATGACCTTTTAAAGAGAGCTAACATTGAATTCAAATGAGAATGCGTATCAACTTGGTATATAGGCTAGAAAAATGGTGATGGATGGTTTGAACTTTCCAACATTTTTAATCCTTCGAACATAAACAATTAAAGTGGTTCATAATCAACACGCTATTCAACATAAGCTTTTAAATTTGTTCGTCAAATCAGATTCCGTTTAGAATAGCTTGAGTTATTTGCATTACATGCACATAATTTTTATGTACAATTTTTTTTTGCTTAAGCACACGACTATAAATGGATTTGCAGTTGTATTTTAGAAATCAAGTTGTGGCTTCCTTTGAAAAAGTTCCACTTAAAAAAAACGGATTACAGTCGTTGATGTTCAGGCTTTTGTCATTTGGGTGTAGAATGCCTTATTTGAAGTTTTATTTGTTTTGTTTTTTTATTTTACTGCCACATATTACTGAGACGTTATCACATACTCATGTTTCAAGTACAAATAAATGTTTCATTACTTTGTTTTATTTATGGAATATAAATCTGAAATCATTGTCACAGTCATAGAGGGAGTAAAGAAAATATAAAATCACGTACGAAAAACAACAATCATTTGCTTAAATTTTACAAGCACGTGACACATGCAATGAGCAAATAAATGCTGTTGGAGGAGCAGGATTTAAGCACAAGTTTTAATAATTGGTACTTGAGTCGTAATAGACTTTTAAAGCTTAAGTTGCAAAGTGGATTGCACTACACACATATGTATGTATGAGAGTGTGGTAATAACTCTACAACTGTTTGTTGAGTGAAATACTAAATTTTGGGAATAAAATAAATCATTTTCAATTTGAATATATTCGTTGTATCCTTTGCCCAAATTTGTTTGTGTCTTCTTGGAAATTAAGTTGTGTCGAGATCATCGAAATACATCAAATCAAGTCCCTTTGCCTCAATACATTACTTGATGTTTGGAAAGTATGGCAAATGGGTTTATAATACATAGAATAATTCATGTATTTTCTACAGTTTATATGCAATTTTCCCAATTTTACCTCAAATCACGCAGTAGTTTACAATCAATCGCTTTCAAATACATACAAACTATATGACGTTGCTTGATCAAATATTAACAGTGAACAAATGTCCAGTAAACGTCTGCTGACAATAGTAGTGTTGGCCTTTCCCTGAAGAGCTGAAAAATTAAAAATTCGCTCCTGAATTTTTGATATCCCCTCATGTATTAACAACAGAAGAAGGTTCAAGACCATAAAAGTGATACACCTCATGTGAGAAAGAGTGCATAATGAAGAGCGTTTGGATAAGAATCCAATATTCTCAGCGACTTCACTGATCTTTGCGGATTTGCCAGACTTTTGATTAAAAAGAAATATGAAAATTATAAGCCGCCAGAATAGAAGTCAGACTGTTAGTTTGGGCAGGAAAACCTTTAGATTTGTTACTTGTGATGATGAGAGTACTATATGGAGACTCTATTGAAAACGTTCGCGCCGGAACTCTTTTGGAAATTGGCAAAGAAAATATCAAAATTGTTGACTTGGCATTGTGTATTTCAATATTTGCTGCACTGTGTCCAGTTCCTGTTTATTCAGATCTGAAGCTTCCCAGATTATTTTATATTGCCGAGTAGAGATGCCCTCAATCTATTTAAGTTGACTTCATATTACGCTGACAATGTTCAGGATACTGTTAGCTGCCAGACCTACAGGTTCCAAGCAAGTGTTCTGATGATGTTTTCTTCTTATCATAAAATCTACAAGAAGATCCCTATTCTAAACAAGTGTGCCTTAAAGTAGTAGTAGGTAGTGTGTTGACTTATTAGACATGAGGCCACGGTTCAATATCCAGATCAGACATCTTCAACAAAACAAAATATGAAAAGCAATATTTCTTCAGCGAATTTGGCTCAGAAGATTTTTGCAGAAACTGGGAGAGTAAATAAAATTGCCATGAAAAGTTTCTAAAAATCTATCGTTCGTAGTCGACATTAAACTGTAGGTCGAGCTACTAGTGTATGAAATTAACATGCACAACATAAGTGGTGTTAGAACCTAGGTTGTAATCTTGACTAAAGGGTTGTAATGATGAATTATGTATGTAAGTGTGTACCTTAAATTTACAGTACTTAGTCGAAAGGCCCATTTTTCTTATTGTAACTACCACATAAAAGTTTTTTTGTTTTAGAGTTATCTCCCTTATAAGACAAGTGCTCGGTTACTGGCCTGTCATCCTTTGAACTTCTTGTACAAATTAAATAGAGACAATCGCCAAGGTACCAGCTAGCTTCTCCATGAGTTCTAAATATTTCATTCTAGAACCATGAACCCTCGCTTCTGCCCAACCAACTATCTGACGTCGATACATCGCCTGTATCCTCTCTTATAAGGGTTTGTAGTCTCCAAGTTGCTCTATTCGTTCATATTACTCAATCTCGTTGCGAAGCATTTTTCAAAATCACCAGTGTATAAGTTTTGTTCAGAGAACAGTTACGGAGGGAGCTGTTAACTACTTCTGTTTTCAGGTCACATATGATAGTGAATATGTAATGGGCTTGAATCCAACTGAGCCTTCAGCGCTGCTCTGGGACAGGTTTTATTACTGCAAGACATTCTGTATTTTTAATCCAACTCCAACTAAACTGTTTTTAAATTCGTTTTAATTCCCCGAACAGTGGTATGCGTCCAGTGCACAATTCTTGGAATTCACTGAAGATTTTTTCGTAAGTTTCTGCATACTACTATGGCATAATCGGCTTTCTTTAAAATGCTTTTTATGTAAGACTTCCATGTCAGCTTATCATAGAGTAATATTTCCATATGTTTTGTCTCCAGTTTCCGATTTCCAGATTATCATACCCAGGGGTCGAATATTTTGTTTCATGTAGGAGCTTTTCTTCTTCTTTTAAGGCAGTAATGATAGGGGCCACACAGTTCGATTATACATCTTGAATCAATTGAACTTTGTAAGGCTTTCTGCCGAGAACTTTTCGCAAAATTCGACGTAAACTGGTGTGTGAAAAGTTCAATTCTTGAGGACGATGACCAGGTGATGTTGGTGGATCTCACACACACTCTCAGCCACAACTTCGATATTTTCGGGTGTACGCACGGTATGAGAACGCTCACGTCTTGGCGCATCAAGAATGAAACCAGTTTCACCAACGTTAGCAATATACTTGCGTATATGTATACCTGGCACTGGAGGTCCTTCTCTGCGAGCAAAATTTGTACGACATTTTCGTCAATTTCCTATCAAGATTGCCTTTGTTTTGGAAAGAATTTCGAATAAATCGCAAAGTTGCTCAATCGTAATACTGAATTTTGTGACAGAATAGAATGACATACATAAGTATTGTCAGATTCATAATAATCAATGGTTCAAATTTAAACTGATAAGTGGCCCACCCGATAACTTGTCTTATTTTTGTAGCCAAGGGTACACGATAGTAGGAACATACTAGGCCTGCACCTCTATTGTATACAAAACGTTGAGATTGAAGGCAGTTGGCATAGTTTCTTTCAACCACACATTGCCCACAGAATTTAAGAAAATCAGCCAGGAGACTATCGGTTTTTTTAAGGCGAGTAATTTATTTTGATCCCATCATGATGGGTCAGGTTGATGGTATTGTCGAACAACAGAGTTCTGCAATAGATTGCTTGAGAAAGTCTCATTTTTACAGGCGGAAATCCCAATCAAGCTCTTTATTACTAACTTCCTGGTGGTGTTGCCCATAACACATCTTTCGTAAACACGTTCCCAGTTATTTTTATTCGCTGTCAATTGTTGTGAAGGCTCTCATATTTTTAATGGCAGTTGTAAGCCACAAAATGTTCTTGTAAATCAATATGTTGTTGTAATATTGTATTCCGCATATTCTAAAGGTCTGCATTTCATTGCATTTTATTTATTATTTTTAAGTATCTTTCGTTCATTTATTAGCTCACTGACATTTTTAAGGCTTCATGCATGCAGCAGCAGCATTACTTTGAAGATCATGATTTTCTTGATTCGGTTTTCTTATACGATGCTCGGACAGATAAATGGCTCATATCAACAAAAACTTTATCATTGTCATAAACAGGATGATTTCTTCTCTTCTTTCTTAATGGAAATGTATATTGGCCGGGCCATAATAAAATATTATTCACACAGATTTTGTTATTACAAGTCATCGTTGTTTTATGAGATTCTGTTTTTGAAAATTTAAATTCTAAAGAAAATAACGATACAGATGCATTATTAATGACTAAAAGGAAAGAGGAAGAGAGAGAGAGTGAGGAGAGGAGAGGAGAGATATAAAACTTGTTGTGAAAACAAAGTAAAAGGATCCTTTTGATAAAAACCACACAATATTTCAATCTTTAAAATCGCAAAAAAGATATCAAAATTCACGCGGTTTATAGATTAATTTACACACACAAGACGACATGAATTCAAAGCACAGCACACCGCCCTTCTCACCGCTTACCATTATCGATGGATGGTTGGTGTTGCAACCAAACCATAAATATTGCAAAAAAGAAGCTTTCACCCAAAAAAAGAAGGACAAATGGACAGACAGTCATATGGGGCATATGTTGTTTCATCTGTATGTATGTATGTAGACCCGCTTGAAATTATTTTAATTTGTAAACCAACTTTTGTCACTTATCTACAGTGCAGTGGTCGGCGTCATGGCCTGCTATAATGCTGGCATTATAGTGTATAACTTTCGGTATGTGTAGTTTGTTTGTTTTTTTTTTTTGTCTTTCGTAAGAATCCTGTCAAATGCTATTGTGGCCTCTTCTTCCACACCAATTGCTTACATTTCCTGTGCCTTATTTGTTGTACTTGTGCTCATTTAAAATATCATTCTTGTAGTATTCCTATACGTTTGGTTTTCTTTTTGGATTTCTGTTTCTGTTTGTTTTTGAAACGTATAAAGAAAAGGAATTTATTTCAGACATTTGTGGCCATCATACCGAAAGTCTTACATGTCTTTCAGTGTTCAAATTTGATGCGTTTTTTTGTTTCTTTTTTTGTTTATTTCAAAAAGGGAATATGAAAAACAAAAATGAAATTATAATTAAAAGCATTGCCAAAGTATGACAGGCAAATATTCTTCAGAGACACACACTCTTTTTTTTTTGTAGCCGTGAAACGATATATGAATTGAATTGGTGGCGAATGGATTCAATTTTTTTTTTGCATATGAAACACGTTCATGCACTCGATTTTCACACATAAAACAAACAAACAAAAAATTGTTCTTATTAACCCCTTAAAAGTTATTTGGAAAGATTATAACTTTACTGACATCTGGGATATATGTATGTAGAATCGCATATTGAACTTTCTGGTGTGGTCGTGGTTTTAATGCGCAGCCCCTGCTCTGACGCTCTTCGAAGAGTTTGCTGAAATTCGGTCAGCACAGGGACTTCGCTAACCTGTGGTGTTACAACCGGTCATAATGCAGTACTATTAAATATTTTGTTGTACTGTATTTACGCTTGAATAAATAAATAAAGCCTTAAAAAGTGTAGGAAAATACAGTATATCACGATCTCTCTCATCATTTCACATAATTTCTTACACATGCCATCCCAGCTGTATCACAAATTGGTCACATTAAGGCTGTAAGTCACATTTATGGTGCATACTAAACTATGCTAACTAATCTGCCCCCTAATCACGATGTTAAACTGAATATGTGAACAACTCCTTGTTGACAGGCTTTGAAGTATATTTTGCCCGTAGCTATTTATTTGGTGGTATAGTTTAACGCTCACAGATGAAATCCCAGCTGTAGGACAATTTGGTCACATTTAAGCTGCAAGCCATATTTGGGGTGCATACTCCTTAATTACGATACGTGAAAATCTTCTTGTTGACAGGCCTTGAAATATATTCTTATTCGTCGCTATTTATTTGATGGTGTAGTCTCGATTAAGCCTGACTCCAGTTCAACACTGATCTGATATTATCCCCATATAGAGATTGGTGCAAAGCATTTCATTGCCTTACTGTTAACTATGGCACCATTAGTACTGCATTAACTTACGGTAAAGGAAGACTGTGTTGACTACTAACCCTTTTTGTATGAAAACTTATTCAAAAATTCCAGGAAAAACTAACGTGTATCTTCTGCGGCCCCTCTGCAGGCGAACGTAATGTACTTAACATACAAAAACCTATCAGAGTATCTGATCTTTGTTCTCTGGGGTTCATCGCCTAATCCCGTCAGAATTCACGCACTTATTGGTACGGCCGCAAGCTCTTCTATTTCTTGTGCTCTGTCTACATGAGCAGCTCAGTAGTCTTCGGTTAGAGCCAAAACATGCCTCTCCTACCGATTCTCTTTCTACCTCTGACCCCAACGTGAGCGATATCTTAAGGTTTTGGAGTACGCGGAGACGGTCTCCTACATTATCTCTTGACACGATCGATTCTGCTTTATGTATCGAAGATGATAAAATCAAGTCGGTTCGAACAAAAACACAAGTCAACAACGTTCGGTAAATTTTGTTATTTCGGTTAAACTACAGAAATATTCTGAGTATCTCTACAAACTTTCAAGAGACCGAAAATTGCTCCCCTGATGTATAAAAAAACTTCTTAATGATATCATTAATGGGAGTCTAACATAGGTTATTTCAGATGATTTGTTACATCTCTGTTTAGAAACTACCCTGCATTTCAGATTATTTCTTCCGACCTCCGCTTCATAGAGCTTTATAAGGCGGCCATTTGTAGACTCGCTAAGGTATGGCCAGATTTCGTTGTTATACGCGGTTAAGAGCTAACGTTGTTGGCTTATTAGTCGTTACTACTACTGCCTATCAGCAGATTTCTGGCAAAAACTCTTAGAGTAAAACAAAAAAAATTTCTCAAAAAAATCTATCGTTTCGAGTCCACTTGAACTCATGTGTAAAATTAACATATACAACAGAATGGTGTGAGAAGCTAGGACGTAATTCTGACTGAAGGTTTGTCATAACCAATTATGTATGTATCTATGTAGGGAAAGACCTTGAAATGAAAGGTAATCCATGCGAGGCTATCATTGTTCTAAATAAATAACCTCCTGCATTGATTAATGCTTGAGCAAATGTGGTCGATTATGGCTCCGGAACTTTTAAACTTAATGTATGCAAGGTTCGCTGTTGAAAATGGTGCTGGGTTACCAATCTCGAAGAAAAAGTCTGTCAGGCTCCATACAATTGGTGTGGATGCGCCATATGAAGATATCGACACCTCAAGGTACATCTCCGTTAGGGATAGCTCAAGCTAAAATTTATTCAGTGCCATGGATCAGTTGGATACTGATATTGCTTTTCTATTATTGGAGGAGAAGGATACCGATATAATGCTAAAAGCCTTTAAAGCTAAGGCTCAATCAGACAAAACTGTATCACTCTAAGACCGAGACTTTGACCTTGCTCATGCGTATTGTCAGCAAGACTAAGAGCTCTTACTTGTTCAAAAACCCTTGAGTTGTTGATGACATAGTTCGGATTTAACTCAATGGAGGTAATTGGCTTGTTATAGCAGGTCCTACAATGACAGGGTGGGTAAAAATATGTTGGATTATTGTATTGGATGTAGTGGTGAGGCATTATTGGTTTAATTTTCTCTGTTGAATCAAGGGTTTTGTGTTAAATATGGAGAGGAAATAAAGCCTTTTAATCTTTTATGAAAATTGTTTGCCTTCTGCTGAATTCCACGCCGAATGTTTGTGGGCTTGTCATTAAGCAAGTTAATAAGACTTTAATGTACACTTTCTTAGCTCTCTGGTTGGACTTAATATTTATTTCATAGATTTTTCCCAAGTAAACCCTAAAGTCTTCATTGGACCTCCCCCAAAAGGATTAAAAGTACATATATTTGAAAGAACCTTTGATTTCTTTTTCTTTTTTTCATTTAAATCGTCTCGCATTCAGTCTATTGCTGGTGTTTAAATGTCTGCCGAAATGATGATGACGGTGATGATGAGGACGATTATTATTAAAATTATGAGCACCAGAACAAAAAAAAAAAAAAAAAAGACGACGAAACTGATGATACCATATAACCACTGATGGTGGTGGCTGGTGATGATGGCAATGTTGGCTAAAGTGTTGATGTTATTTTAATATACTCCGGCATACTTATGTACAACTGATTATATACTCACACATAATTATTATGAATGTATGTATGTATGTACCATGTGTGACACATACTGATATGCAAACATGTATATCTGAACACTTTGATTTTTTAACCAAAATACGAGTGAATGAGTACAAACCTAAAAAGGAAAGAAAAAACAGAAAATCATATCATTTCAAGTGTTAAAAATTAAAACAAAAAAAAATTCGCAAAATCACAATGCATTTTTCGGTTGTATAAAGTGTCAAGAGTGAATGAAGAAAAAAAAATTTTTTTTTTCACAAATTTAAACAAAAACTCCACACACAATTGGTGTAATAATAATATTCAAATAAAATCCATTTTTTATATTTCCACATTTCAATTCAGCTCATATTCAATGTGTTGTATTAAGAAAATGTTTCATTGCACAGATTTTGCTTACACTGACGACACGAAAGACGGCTTTAAAAAGTCTTACTTAAAAAATAAGAAAATAATTGGTTATGAAAATTGATTCGTTTTAAAAGTAAATGGTGTGAACAAAATATTTTGAAATCTTTTCAATGCTTTCCGTTGCTATAAGAAAAAGGGTTTGGTTTTCAAAATTCTTTTCTTTTTTTTCGTTTTTTTTTCTGTGTCTTAAGGTGTCAATTTCAACGCTTTTGGTTTTAGTTTAAAAAAAATGTTCCTTTTTTTTGTTCGCTTTGATATTCCAAATTTATCAGACATGCTTGCTGATGTATAAATGCTGTCAAAAATTGTTTGTATTCCATATTTCTTTTTCGCTTAAAATTTTTATGAAAAAAAATTTTTTTTCTTTTATTCTAAAGTGTTTGCATTTTGAAAGGGGAGTACGTTTGTTTGTTTGTTCCGCAAAAAAAAAAATATTTTGAAATATGTATGTTGAAAAGGGGTGGTTTTTATTTGGAAAAAATAATTTAAAAAATATTTCCTTCTCGGTGCATAATAAGCAATCATTTATTGAATGGAAACTACAGGAGGTTAAGGAATAATAAATAATATTCGTGTCCAACAGCGAAACTCTTTTACTAACAATACGCGCAACTTATTTAAAAAACTAAAAAGTTTTCTTGCATTAATAATTTCTAATTAAATTTATATTAATTTTCCAGGATTTTCCGCGACTGGCAGATCAACAATGCCTTATCGTTCCTCAAGGACAACACAAAAAAACAACATCGAATGCTAGCGTATGCTATAGCTGACCAAGAAACAAAATAGGAGCTTAGCAAGAGCATTTGCTGCTGGTGATATATATATAGCAATTCTTCAGTCAAGTAAAATACTGCAACATTATCTTAACGAGTATCCCTGCTCAATGGAGTATTTGGAGCTGCAGACCAATTAAATTGTTTACGAGCACCTGCAACATTAAACTGACTACGGTCTCAGGTATGTTAATAAAATATTAAAGAAATAAATTTGTTATTAAGACTCGATTTTCTCAAAGCAATGTGGTTGTTGCTTGTCGAAGTAACTTCTTACTTAGCTTTATGCAGCATTACGATCTAGTTTCTCATGCCACCCATCTTGTGTATTAATTTTATCCAATAAGTGACGTGACCTACAAATTTTTGCGAAACTTTTCATGACAATTTCATTTGCTCTCTGAGTTGTTGCCAGAAGAAATAAATATTTTTTTCATATTTCGTCGTTTTGTTCGCGATGACTGCTCTGGGGATTGAACCACATTTTAAACAGAAATAAATCTAAATATGGGGTCGTATCTCGGCAATGGCATCACGAATGTTGGCCTTCAAATGCTCAATTGTCTTTGGTTTGTCGGCATAACACTTTTCTTTAACGAAGCCCCACAGAAAATAGTCCAACGGTGTCAAATCGTAGCTTCTGGGCGTTCAGTTGATGTTCCTATTTCGGCTAAATAAAACGGCCAACACACGTTTGACGCAATAAACAGATTGCGGCATGAGATTTGTGGAAAGTTGCATCGCCCTTTTGAAACTAAACATCGTTCACATCAATACCATTTAGAGCGGAGTACAAAAAAAAACGGTTACCATGGCGCGATAGGTGTTTCCATTGACCGTAATGATTTCGCCGTCATCATTTTCAAAGAAATATGAGCTAATGATGCCTCGATTCCACAAGCTGCCCCAACAGTTACTCGTAATGGTTAAGACCACGTTTGGGTTTTCTCAGCCCCAAATACGGCAAATTTTGCTTATTAACGTACCCACCAAGATGAAAATGAGCTTCATCCGAAGAGGCGATTTTTTTTTGGCTAAATCGACTTCATCGTGCAGCGACAACTAAGTGGATGGTGATGCGGCTTCAACTGTTGAACCAATTGAACTTCGTAAGTCGTCATTCCGAGGTCTTTTTGCAAAATTCGAGGTAAACTGGTGTGTGTAACGTCAATTCTTGAGAACATGAGGAGTTGAGGTTACTCTCAGCCACGGCTGCTATATTTCCTGGTGTACGCGTTACACCAGTACGCTCACGTCTTGGCGCTTCAACAATGAAACCAGTTTCATGAATAAACTTGTGTATACCGGACACCGTTGGTTCTTCTCTGCTAGCAAATTTTGTACAACATTTTCGTGCAATTTTCCGACCAAAATTGCCTTTGTTTTGGAAAAAAAATTCCAATAAATCCCAATCGTAAATCGATTCATTACGTTTAGTGAAGATAATATACTCAATATTGTGACAGAATAGAATGTCAAAAGTATTGCCAGATTCGAAATAACCAATGGTTCAAATTTAAACCGATAGATAACCCATCCGATATATGAGATGAAAACTGAGTGTGTTTTGGATTGCTATTTGTACTGATTCTTATCATTCGAAACTAGCCAAAGTCGATCATTTTTATAAAAGAATACTGTGTAGTATAGTGATTGATTTTTGTTTGTTGGTAAACCGATATCACACACATTTGGTTGTTATAAGACGGGACAACTTTTCATGTGACTTTGATGATAACATTCTTTCTAGAAATGACACTTGAGCTCATTTAATATTTTATTCCAATTCCACATGAGCCCAGTATCACTAACATTTTTAACGTAGCTTTTATTATGTATTTTTCCATTTATTAATTTTATTATTCCATTTATAATTTTAATGATAAAATTAAAAATTTATAAATTATCACACCCAAAAAAAAGGCTTATTTACTGATCCATTTAAAATGAAAATTCAAAAGGAAATTCATTAAAATCCTCTCTCATTAAAATTGCACGAGAAAAATTAAATGAAAGCAAGTGCTGCACGTACACTTTAAGGACCACACACTACCACCGCCCCCTTATAACAAATTGTTAAAAGGAAAACTTATTTTTGTTATTTTTCCTTTTTGTTGTTTTCTGGTTTTTCTTTTCACAAAATGAACTACAAGCGTTAAATTAGTATGAAAAGTGCTTTAAAGAGTTGAGCTGAGGGCGAAAAAAAAAAATATGCTGCTAAAAGGAAAATATGCTTCAGTATGTTTACGAAATCATTATAAAAAACTGTTTCAATTCAATGTTTTACTTGGTTTTTTTAATTTTTTTACAGTAAATGAAATAGTTTTTTAAAGTTTTTTGTTTTTTTTTTTGCCAGCTTTTTGGTTTAAGGTTTTGTGTTCTTTTTCTTTCTTCTTTCCTTTTTTTTGGCATTAAAATTTGAATATGAAAAGGAAACTTGTAAGTGGGGCACTAGAAAACTGCCAAAAAATAATAAAAAAAAAACGGAGGAGTAAATTATATGAAATAAAAACAATTTAGAAAAAATGTTCCTTATAAAAGGCAACATTTTTTTTTGGTTAAAAGTTGAATATAATGACAGCGTTTTATAAATAATTTGCATGTTTGAAATATTTTTTTTGAAATAAATGCAGCCGCACATACCTAACAGAGTAACTTAAATGCACTAAGGAAGCAGTAGTGAGATATTAAAACATTGCATTGAACATGCTCACCCTACGGTAAAAACATATCGCATGTGGGATTTTCGCACATGACTTATAATAATGAAAGCAAGTGTCAAATAACGCTGGAAAAAATTTGCACTTTTTAGAAACCAAAAACTAGCAAAATTGTTTGTGCCTTTTCCATCATTATAGTCACCGTAGTCTAGTCGGTAGTATGTTGGCTTATTAAACGTTTGGCCTCGATTCAAATCCCCGGTCAGACATAAAAACGTAAATGCCAAAAAATATTGCTTCGACGACTTCCTCTCAGCAAATTTGTACTGACGTTCGGAGTCGACTTTAAGTTGTAGGCCCCTCCGCCTGTCATATATAAAATTAACACACACAATATAAGTGGTACGAGAAACTAGGTCGTAATCCTGACTGAAGGTTTATAATGACCAATTATGTATGTATGTACTATGACCTGGTCGATCCATTATAAAAAGTTAATTTGTCCGCATTTGTCCGCAAACATGAATTTGAACAGTGAAGTATTTAATGGACCCAATATCCAAATTTGCGATTCACATTCAAAATCGAATAATTTTTGAAGCAAAACAGCACGATGAAAAAAAAAAAACAAAGTGAAGTCACCGCATTATAATAGGCAGTGTGTTATCTTATAAGACGAGAGTCCATGGTTCAAGCTATAGCTCAGACATATCTAATACAAATATTTCTTTCGGTGTCTTCCTCTCAGCAGTCTTCTGGCAAAAAATCTGAGAGTAAAATAAAAATTGTTATGAAAAGTTTATCAAATCTGTCGAATGTAGGCGAAAGTAAACAGAAGAGGTTCCACTACTCGTGGATAAAACTAACACATTAAACATGAATGATGTGATAAGCTTGGTTGTAGTCTTGACTAAAGGTTTGTAATCACCACTTAAGTAAGTAAGAAACTTCGCCAAAGTTGACAAAGCCTAGGGACATTTTTAAGGCATTATGCAATATAGGCTTTTATAACTTGGTCAATCATTTAATTAATTTAATTAATTTTAATTTAAATCTCTGCTCATCTCTCAATTAAAAATGTAAGCTTTTGTCGCAACAGACCATGAGCAACTTTGAAAACCCCAGTTTCTAGCGGAAACTTAACTGGGAAGTTTCGATTCAGATTCATACTTGTTCGAATGTCTAGAGAACTGTCTTTATTCTTTTGAAGCCTGCAAAAATTTAGATTAGTCTTCCGCTTAGAGAACTTACAATTTGTACACTGATAGACTGAATGCTTTACCTTGAAGAGCTCAGTTTCTAGCGGGGACTTAGCTAGGAACTTATTCGAATCTCTATTCTTATTCATGCTAAAATAGATCAGTCCAACATTTAGAAAATTCACAATGTCGTCAAAGATAAACTGAAGGCTTAATGTTATCGTTCAAGCCTAAAAATATTTTTCTTTAATTTTTTGGGTCAAATTTATGAACGAACGCAATCTAATGTCGTGTTTGATTAATTCAATGAAAATTCTAAGAAATATGAAAAAGGAAAAGCATGTCAGTATAACTAAGAACAATAGTTTCTAGAGGTTTTCTTATAATAAAACAGAGATGTTTCACCATGACAAAATTGCTTGCGATGTTTGCATTGTGAGAACTTAGATTTCAGATATACTCTCGATAAACTGTAGAATCTTTCATGTCACTTTCCATGTCAATAAAACTTGCTGATCAGTAGCAGAGTTTTTCCTAAGAATATACAGACAGCCGGCTATAAAGTTCCTTTCAAACGTCATTTCGACGTGGAAGCTAGTTCATGAATGTCACTTATTTCTATGGAAAATGACGGATTATACAAATGACTTCATTATTTACCATCTTCTGCTATAGGGCGTGTTTGAAAACTGATCATATTGCGGTTGAACAATGCCAAACACTTGTGCAAAATTGTCATACGATTACGTTTACGGTCGGTTGTAAGCAAAGGCTGATAAGTTGACATCATATTGCGAATTTTTTTTAATGGTTTCAGGTGTACAGTCTGTCTCTATTGGAGATCTCGAACGCATTGCAACCTTCATGCTTATACGCCTAGTAAACAACACAGTAACCAACTTCTTTTCTTGTGAAACTGATTAATTGATGGTGTTGTTACGCAACAATCATGCTTAATAAGCACAACCAAATTCACTTTTTTGTTTCTTAAATCAGGCTGTAGTCTGTTATCAATGGCTGTTAAACATAAATAAAATGACGCCGTAGTCTAGTAGGTATTGTGTTGACTTATTAGACATAAGGCCACGGTTCAAACCCCAAGTCACACATCTCCAACAAAAGAAATAGAGAATTAAATATTTCTTCAACTACTGCCTCTTAGCAGATTTCTGACAAAAACTCTGAGAATAAAGTAAAATTGCCATGAAAAGTTTCCCAAAAATCTGTCGTTCAGGATCGACTTTAAATCGTAGGATAAAATTTACACACATACTAGGTGGTGCGTGCAGCTAGGTTGTAATCTTGACTGAAGGGTTGTAATGACCAATTATGAATGTATATATGTATTTAAATATGGTTTCTGCCTTATCTGTCAATATTTATCTTTCAATGAGTCACACTTAAGTGTCTGCGTTAGGTTTTAACAGAGTTTATGCAAAAGTCTGGCTAAACACCTTCTAAAATTATTATTTTTCCAAATATGAAATCCAATCCGTTTTGTTTTTTTTTTGAAAGGCAGCTCATAAATTAATTTGTTTTCAAACACCTTTTGGAATCACCACTAAAAATGCTGCTGAAATAATTCTCCCCCTTTTTTTCTGTCATAGGAAACAATGTTGCACCCACATTAACCAAGGAATCAACCAACCAAGCATTCAACTCACATTCTTCTCTCGTTTTTTTTTTACTCGTTTACATATGTATGTCTGTTTTTGTTATTGTAATTTAACCATAATCTGCTTGTGTCTGAATTCTATTCCATTCTCAACATTTAACACTCTGGTATGCATTATGCCAAGTGCAACAAAACAATGCAGTTAAAGAGTGTTCTGAGTGTGTGTGTGCATATACATAAGTGTAACGATTATTTTCTCTAAACTGTCTAGACACCTTGAGTAAATTTTTCGTAAATCTTCTATGCTTTCCAACTCATGCTTGCAAATGTATGATACAAACACGTACGCATTTATTATCTGTAAGTACGAGTAGTATTAAAATAACAACCGTTATATCCTTTACAGTATAAAAGAGTAAAACATATTGTAGAGAGCATGTGTATGCATTTGTTGTTTGGGGGATTTTGAAATTGAATACTCAGTTAATTATTACACTGTGTTCTAAACAAAATAGTCGTACTTTTTTGTTTTAAAAAAAATCAAACACACACACATATATACAAGTTTAAGAAAGTAATATTCGCAATGGGAAAGTATCACTTGCATTAATGTGAGTAACAGTCTAAATAAACATACGAAATCAATAACATTAAACGTGTCACACACTGTAAGTTTTAACGCCATAGGTTTTCTTTTTTTTTTTTTGGCTTTTTTTTCCTTAATTTTCTAACACGCCCCTGTATGTTGTGGTCTCGGTTTATATTTCCAATATATATATACTTCCATTGTTTTTATTGTTGTTTTGTTACTTCCCCTAAGTACTTGTGAAGCAACTTATTCTGGTCTAGTAATTCTTAAATAAAAAACCACTTTAGAAAGAAACATGCTAAGTCTGTTCATAATAAAATTGAAAATATTTTACTTAAGTCTTTATGCCTTCTTGGTGGGCAGTTCTTGGCAAAACAATCCAACAACTTATGGCCTAAGTGTTGAAGTGCAAATATGTTTATTTGTAAGTAATTTATAACAATTTCATTGGGCCATAAATATTTAATGCAATTACTTTTAATCTTTAATTATTTGAAATTATTCAAGTCGTTTGAATAATGATTTTATAAGTAAAAATAATAAGAAACGAAAGAAACTTGCCAAATGTCTAGATATTCAGGTGAGGGTATTTTTTTCTTCACAATTTTTCCAATTTTTTAGATCTTCAAAGAATACGATTCGGCAATGCCATCAACATGGATTTGATTGTAAGGCGGTTTCATTTCTTTCTACTGAATTTAGCAACAAGAACCAGCCACTCGCTTTTAAATTCGGAGAGTAAAGTAGATAGGAGAAGAATGCGTAGGCTATTTCATAGATTTTTGCTATGTAACTGTATACGGGTGCACACATGCATTGTTCTGCGGTAGCTTTTATCCATGTTCGTAATACTCTAAAGTCGCTGCAGTTCAATAAGCAGTGTATGGCTTGTGGTTGCACCCCTGGCTTAGAAATCTCGAACAAAACGAAATGTAAAGAAAATATTTCTTTTGGCAGTCTTCTGGCAAAAACTCTGAGAGTAAATAAAATTGCTATGAAAACTTTCATAAAAATCTGTCGTTCGTAGTCGATTTTAACTGTAGGTCCCCCTCCTAATATGTATATGTATTTGTTCACCTTGACCTGACCTGACTGATGAACTAAACTTGGAATTCTTTGGTGTCGTATTCTTTCATCTTTGTTGTATTGGTTGATCCACTATTCTTCCCAACTCCAGAACTTCCACATTGCGGATTAATAACACCAAATACTCCTGTGAAGTTTTCTCTCAATTGAGTTTATAGTTGATTCAGTGCAAACGTGACGCTTATATTGCGGAAAACCTGCTCATACTTAAGTGATCATACAAAATTGAAACGACTGAGTCACTGAGACTTGCTTTCACAGTCTTTATCATATTCAATCTCCGACTGATTAACAACATACATATTCAAGACATATGTTCAACCTTTATTGTTATATTCACAATACATATTCTGGATATAATTTGTTTCATTAGAGGATCCCTTATAATTAAATTGTAGTGTTCCTTGATGCTAATGATTATAACGGTCTCTGAGGCTCGTGTTGATAAATGCTTTTAGTTTTCGTGTGATGTTTTACTATCGTGCACGTCAGTAGACTTTACACATGCGTTTCGTTCATTTCAGTTTATCTGGGTAATTGAAATATTCTACTAACTAATAGCAGTTTTCTGGAAGCCGCTCTATTGCGACTGTTCCTGTAACGCGACTAATTGTTAGTATATGGACTAAAGACCAGCAGCTATTTACGTCTACGATTGCTTTTTCGAGTTGCATGATATGCTAACATCTTCGACTGGCTGTCTGTTTTCCGTTGATAACATTGTTGGTTTTCATGTCTTTGGTTTTCTTGATATATATTCTGTGACGATGAGAATAAACACATGGAACACATTCTGGGCACTTGTGGGGTATTAAGGCATCCCAGTAAGATGCAGCATCTGGGTGCTTATCAGAGATCAGCAATGAATCGTTTTTTCGCTACTCATAAGTACTCAGGAAATTTTGAGTATGAGTGAGTCAACACTACTGAAATTCAACTACCCTAATTCACTCGTACTCACTACAACATTTATAACTACATGTTGCAATGAGTATGAGTACAACGTTGACATCAAACTCATAACATTCGAAATATGTTTGATTCATAAGCCTACTCATTTAGATTCATTAATTTAGAAAAATAGTTATAATACTCATAAATGATTCGAGTGATTCGAATCACTTATCAAAATTTACAGTCTTAGTTGTTGTTGCATTTATAAAAAAGAAGAAAGACAAAGACAGCAAGCAAATTAAACACGCAACCTTCTAGTGAGTATTGTTGTGTTCGTACGCGAATCATACTTATTTTGTGTTTCTTGTATTTGTTGAGTAAAGGAGAGTCAACAACAATCAACAACATCATGCGTATTGTTAATTATGAGTACGATGAGTACCTCAAACTTTGAATATGAGTGGCATGAGTATGATATTAAAATAAGCATGAATGCGTGTAAGTATCAGAAATTATGAGTATGATTCGAATTTACTCAGCTTTTTGAATACTCATTGCTGATCTCTGTACCCCACAAGTGATGGGCATTGATAAAGCCGATCTACAACCATGGCAGAAATCGTTAGATGTTACCAAAGGTAATTGTCATTTTTTCCGCGTGCAGCATTCTAAAATTTCTCAGGGCGGATAGCCTATTAAGTTTGAGGGGAGTATAATGAATCGTATGGTCTTCACGACCTCCCTCTGTATACCATCTTGTCTTTGTGATAGCAGTGCTATTATCTTCCACGCTTTATATATAGGTCGACTATTTACTGCCACTATAAGTTTAACACTTTCAGAGGCAGATTAAGTCGTCAGTTTATTTGGAACTAATTCTATAAAATTGTCATGAAAAGTTTCTCAAAAATCTGTCTTTCGGAGTTGACTTTAAAACTGTCGACTTTATTTACACAAGCAACACAAATGAGGAGCTGGGTTGTCATGCTGACTGAAGGGTTGTAATGACCAATTATGTATATATGTATGTATGTGTAATCCCATACAGCAAATCCTTTCCTTAGATACTTCTGTACAATTATGAATGCAAGGCTATACGGTATGGGGCTATTTAATACGAACCAAATAATGATTTTGAATTGTAGCATTTAAAGGAAGTTTTTCCTAGACATTCTCATCTACTGTTCAATTAAAAAAATAATAATAAAAAAACATACAAACAAACATGACAGCAAATGTTTAAAATTGTATAAATTCCTTAAAAAATAAATCTCTTTTAAACAAATCAAATAAAATTATTTGTAAAATATTTGCTAAAAATTATTTCAACTCTTTGAATTCCAGAACAATTGCAATCAAATATTTTTAATAAATCTTACAAATCAACAAACAGTAGAGCCTAAGTCAAATGGAAACTGTCAAGCCACAAAGAGAACCCGTTCAAGATTAAGAAGTTTACACTGTTTTGATATTTTTGCAATTATTTGTTTGCCGGCAAACCCGTATACAATGCTTTTCCTTCTTTTTTTTTTCCTGATAAGATTGTCTGTCATTTGTGTTTTTTTTTTGCATTCTAAGGCATTTTGTATAACAATTTGTGTAAATTTGTTTGTGTAAATTTGTTTGTCATTTGGTGTATGTTTGTCAAAATTATTTGTAACATTTTGTAAGACGACAACTTAATTTTAATGAAATTTATAATCAACAACAAATTTATACATTATTAAACATCATGCATACATATGTACATATGTATGTATATGATACATAGTAGTACATGGAAGGGAAGAAAAAAATTGTTGCCAAGAAAATACAAAACAGCACACTCTATGCCACAGCCTGGCTCGGGAAGGCAGCCATTCCCGGCATACAGTTCAATCAATTTTCCTTTGTTGTTGTCATTATGTTCGTATAAATAAAAGCAAAAAATAATCGAGATAAAATAATGGAAATTTATGCCTGCCTGCCTGCTTGCCGGTTCCTATAAGACAAGCATATAGCCGTTCGCCGTTTGTAAACCATTCGATCCATGCAATGTATGTACGACTTGTCAAATGGTGTCAACAGTGACACCTTCAACATAATTTCCGTTGCAATAGAAATACAAAAACAACAACAATGGCTTCTATTAACATTTTTTAATACTTTATACGCCTGAATGATCTGTAAACCACACCCATATTTCTTTCTCTCCTAATTTGTTGCAAAAAGAATTGCTTTTCCATTACTGTATGCCTCATGTTGCATATCAATTGCATGAGACCTGTAAAATATTGGAAATTTTTGAATAGGCAAGGAAACGCATTAAAAATACCAAAGGAATGCAAAAAAAAAGTTGGGTTTGAATTGATTTGTTTGGTGTGGTATAGGAAAAGATTAAATGGTTTGTGAGAAGGTTTCAATTTGATCAAATCCTTTCTAAAAACTGTGGAAACTATAGAAATCGTAATCCCCTCTAATATCCTATCCTCTTAAGGACGTTTGTACAATGGGTCAACTTGACCATCGGGTACTGCACTTGTCTCAATTGACAAGTACACGTCCTCTAACCTAAACCTAAACCATAGAAATCGTTGATAATATTATCACACAAGTACGAAGGTGGCTCAATAAGTTCTTGACAGCTTAACTCAATAAGCTAACTCTGATTTTGCCAGTCATTTGCTAAGAGTTTGATAGTAATTGAAGGAAAACTTCTGCACGATTTGAGTAGTAAATGGAAACAAGTGAAGTTTAGATCACGACGGATGTTAGAGTCATAAAAACTTAAGTTTGAGGAAGAAAATTCTGTTGCACAAAAATGTTGCCCACCAAGAAAAAAGGTCACCCGGTTGACTCAAAAGAATATACGGATGATTCACACTGAAAGCAAAATGTTCATGTTCCAATATCTTTCTATAGACCTCACAAACATGAACGGACATAATAAATAAACATCTGAGAGCAGTTGTGGATCCGACCGATCCGAATTATAATAAAAACATTTAGACTCTGTCAATCTTCTTTTGCGGTATTTTCAATAATTTCAAGAAAACTTTCAATATCATTAGGAAGCTCACCAAATGCAAAATTTTTAGCAGGCAAGCATTCCAGAAAAAAATTTGATTCATCACAACTACGTATGAGAATGCAGAAGTCTCAGTTCTTTACAATGGGAGCATTGGTCAACTAAGTCATACCAATCTTACCAAACCTTAAAACAAAGCAAGAATGTCCTTTATGATCTCTGTTGTGTACCATCATGTTGCATAATATTATGAGAAAACTTTCTTAAGAGAAGAGACAATTCCTGTTTTCAAGGATTTCTCACGTCTATTCTACAGTCAGTCAGTCGAATAGGTACAACACGTTTCAGCAGGCTGTCTAGTGGTAACAAACGGCGACACAGTAACAGATGTAAACAGCAGGTTTAACAGATTCCAGAGCGAAATTCGCACGAATGTAATTAGTATGGAAATACTAATACAATACTGAAGTAAATTGAATGCCGAGAATGAAGCTAGATATACTTGGATATGTAGGATAGTGTGAGCGCGAAATCATCAGGGCTTAAGAAGCCGTGGTTGACCTGTAGACCTACGATTAATTCACGACTCAGAAGACTGTAATTCACGGTCTGTCCAGTTGCCATTGAACTTGTGTAAACCATTTCAGTATGGCTTTCCTTATGGAACTACTGAGTCCTCTGAGAATATGACCGATTCACGGCCCTTTCAGATTATATTGCTCTATTGTTTGTTCCTCATATTGTGTTCAGCTAAGTGATGCGTAGTATGTAGTAAATGTGGCTGTGTGTGTTCCTTTGCATTTTTCCACTTGATTGGTCTCTTGTTAAGGTTTAAACCCTAGATCAAACATCTATTATTTTTTTTATTTTTTTTTTTATTTATTTATTTATTTATTTATTTATTTAATATTAATCATAGCACAACAAGATGTTAATCTTATAAATGAAAGTGCTATGGGAGTTGAGCAAAAAAGTAATAAAATATCATAGATAAAATAAGTAACAGAATGTATGGAATAATGTAGAATTAGAAATGAATTAGGAAATGTTATGATATCAATAAATATAGCAATCGATGAAAAATTTAGTGTAAAAAAGATATGAATATAGTTAAAACAAATAGTAGGAAAAATACGAATAACCGTGCATATATATAAATATCAAGAAATATACACAAATAAAGAAAAATATATATGTACATAGAAAATCAATAAAATTTAAAGAGTATATTGGGAAAGTGAAAACAAAAAAATTGCTGATAAAAATTGAAAGCAAAAATGTACAAAACAATCATGATTTGTTATAGACTACCTAAATAAATTGTATAACTCCTTCTTGAATATAATTGCATTGCCTATGTTTTGAATATAATTAGGTAAAGTATTCCAAAGACTGATAGTGTGTATAAAAAACTGGCGTTGTGACAAAAGAGTCCTATGTCTATGTTGGATAATTTTCATACCGCGGTTGGATCTAGCAAATGTAATCCTAT
This sequence comes from Sarcophaga rosellei, assembly GCA_930367235.1. Taxonomy (NCBI): domain Eukaryota; kingdom Metazoa; phylum Arthropoda; class Insecta; order Diptera; family Sarcophagidae; genus Sarcophaga; species Sarcophaga rosellei. The sequence continues at coordinate 52,245,224 of OV884020.1, forward strand.
TAAATAAGTATGTAGGCTGTTTCAGAGTAATAATCTTATGGAGAAGAATAAGGCATTTAATATTCAACAGATTATCAAAATTAACTCCGAATATGCGGTAAGAAAATTCCGATATATGGTCTCGACGTCCCTTAATAAATACATATCTGGCTATATTATTATAAGCCAAGTTGAGTTTTCGCTTATCATCAGTATCACAGTTTGTGAAAATTTCAGATCCGTATAAGAGAACAGGAATCAAATATGTTTTAGCCAGTTGCATACGTATGGCAAAGGGAGTCGAATCTATAACAGCCCATAAGTTTCTAAGCATACCGTAAATTCTACCAACGATGACATTAATGTGGTTAGACCACGTTAGTCGACCGTTGAAGGTAATACCCAGATTGGTTGCAGATTCAACAAAATCAATTTTCCTCCCCCTGATAATAATATTCGGCACTACAAATGCTCTTCCAGTTCTGGAGAGCAGTAAACTTTTGGATTTAGAGGGATTCAAACAAAGTCCATTGGCCCTAGCCCATTTGTCAATTTTCTGCAAATCCTGGTTGATGGAGTCTATACATATATGGATGTCCTCAATCCGTGTGCTCCTATAAACCTGAACGTCATCGGCGTACATATGTACACTACAATTATCCAAAACATCAGGTAGGTCATTAATGTATAGACAAAACAAAAGAGGCCCCAATATTGATCCCTGAGGAATACCTCGTCCAACGTTTAGTGAATTCGAGATGTTGCCGCCTAGGTAAACTCGTTGTGACCTGTTCATTAGGTAAGAGCGTATAAGACCGCAGGCTGTATTAGAAAAGTGAAAGAGAGTCTGTAACTTCTTCAATAATATTTCGTGATCAACCGTGTCGAAAGCCTTGGTGTGATCCAAAAGAACTAAAAACGCTATGTGATTTTCATCCAGTCTCAATCTAAGGTCTTCAACTACATTGACTAAAGCAGTAGTGCAGCTCCTATATTTCATAAATCCCGACTGCTTATCAGTTATGAAATTGTTACTCACGAGATAATTGTTAATCTGTCTAGCTATGAGATTTTCCATTACTTTAGACAGGAATGGAAGAATGGCAATTGGCCTGAATTCGTTGTTGGACTTAGGGATGGGAATGGTTTTCGACTGTTTCCATTCATCTGGGAAGGAGGACATAGTTAAAACCGTGTTGAATACATGGGTTAGATATGGTAAAAGTCTAGGTGACAAAGCTTTTAGAAAGAGAGGATGTAATTCATCAGATCCAACCGCGTTCGACTTAACCGAAGATAAGCATTCCAAAACCTCGAGCTGATTAACACAACGAAAGCTAAAGGGGTTTTCAAGCGGTGCAAAACAAAGGTCATTATATATGTTACTATCAGGGATCGTAACATTAATGTTAACAAATTTGTCATTAAGGGCGTTTACATCAACATCAGGAAAAGTGTCATGACATTTTCGTCCAATACCAATATCGCGGATTACCTTCCATTTAGCTCTATTATCCAACGCGGAAGCGAATTTCCTGCCGTAAAACAATGTTTTTGCACTTTTAATGCGTTTGGTAACCTCACTACGAGCGGATTTATGAATGGCTTTCAGGTCGTCCGTTCTGAACCTCTTCCATCGCCTGTAGGCAATGTCGCGATTATCAATTAATGCTTTAATTTCAGCATTAAACCAAGGTTGATGTTCGGCTCTAGCAAGTCTAGTCCGGACAGGAACACATCTGTCATATAGCAGACGAACATTTTCCTGAATAAATGCCACTTGGTCATTCACATTATCCAGTGAGTAGATGTAATCCCAACAAGTATTATCAACACTACTATTCAAAACTGTAAAATCAATTCTTTTAAAATCACGGTATGTAATATGCCTGTCCTCATTACTTGTGGAAAGATTGTAAGTTATGAAGAGAAGATCATGATTGGAAAAGCATGAGGCTGAAATTTGATCGTATAACAGTACCTTAGTTATATCATTAACAAATACAAGATCGATTAGACTACTGGAAGTTGAATGGAAGTGAGTTGGTAAGGACACATTCACAGGATTTAGATGGAGAGACAACATTGAAGCAGTCAATGCATTATCCTGTAAAAGATTATTATTAAAGTCACCAATAATAATAATGTCATCATATTGAATGGAAATTTCCTCGAGAGTAGAAATAAAGGGATCAAAATTTATATTAGAATTAGGTCTATAAACACTACCTAATAAAACCTTCCTATGAGCGGATGAGATGTCCAGAAATAAGTATTCCATTTGACTACCAATATCATTCAATAATTTTACTTTGCATGGAATACCATTTCGAACATAAATTGCAACTCCGCCACCTTTCGCCCTAGTTGCTGTACCGTTAACCAGCATTTTCCTATCTGAGCGGAAAAGCTTAAAGCCCTGTAGATGGTAAACTGAATCCTGAACATCAAGAGGAAACCACGTTTCTGAAACGCAAATAATGTCGATACCTGCTGCTATAAATAAATATCTGAATTCATCAATCTTGTTGTTAAGGCTCTGTGCATTTATATGGACAATGTTGAGACCAGTTCTCTGTTTAGATAAAACTCTAATCATGTTGTACACACAGTCTCTGGAATAAGAACTATTAGAATTCATCAAATTGTACTAATGTCATGGCAATGCAATCAAAAGCTATGTAAATAGCTATAATTGTCATAAATAAGAGCTTTAGAAAAAAGGAGTTATACATATACATATAATTAAGGAATAAAATAAAAAGTAAGTTAAAATTGAACATCAATGTCATTATTAGAAAACAAGTTAAACAGTTAAACAGCATGCCCAGGAAATAACTTGTTCAGGCTGTCAATGTCTTCAATAAGAATCGTATCCTCATTCATTTGTTTTCTGATGTAAACGCATCCCCTCATAGTGAATGCTGCAGACAAAAGTTTTTTCTTCTTCAAGTTAATTGCAGCACGTAGAATTATAAAGTTGCTCTGTGTTAGATTCTCATTAACATAGAATTTCACGTCTGAGTTGTAACCGATGTCCTTGAGCCGGAAAGTAAAACCCTTGTGCTGTTTCCTGTAATTTGCCAGCGATTTTAAAAAGAAGTTTTTATCGTAGGCCGACCAGAGTTTCACAATAATAACTGCATCTTTCGAAGTCTCTTTATGTTTATTGTTGTGGTTCCTCAAGCGATATATGGATTTTAGGTTAGGTATGGGTGTGCCTATGGTGTTACATATTCTATGGAAAATCTCCGGTAGATTTTCCTCTTGAGTGTACGGAATGTCATTGATCCTGAGCTCGGTTGAAACAGGATAGTTCTCTTGTTGCCGTAGTTTTGTTTTCAGGTCCTTTATTTCCACGCGCATACTTTCCAATTCGGTAGTATTATTTTCGAGAATAGTTACCCTCTTATTTATATCAACCAATTTATTCTCGAGAATATTGTATTTTCTCGCAGATCCTTTACGAGGTCATCTTTAAATTCTCTGAATTTTTGATCAAAAGTTTTTAGAATCTGTTCGGCAAATTTCTCAAACCTTTTGTCCATACAATTTAATAGTTTAAAAGGTGAGTCGAGTATTGATGGTCGTGAAGAATTTTGTTGAATGTCCACAATATGTTTGTTGACAGGTGTGTTTGGCAATCCACCTGAGGTTGATGCGTTAACTTCTGAGTTTTCGACAGTGGGCATGATTGTAGTATTTTTGTAGGTTATTGTCCTAGATTTAGGTTTGCGTGTGTTACTTTTATTTATTTTCTTATCTTTCCTTAGGTTATACATTAAATATTATTGATATTAAAATTAAAATTTTTTAAAATTAACTGCCGATTCTTGTGTTAACTTGGCAGCACTTATTTAACTAGTAATTACTTGGTTATCCGTGATTTGTTTACTTTTGTTTATATTTTGTTTTTGTATATTTTCTATTGTAGAATGTTACTGTGCACTTTTGAGAAAAACACTTACTATGTAAATTAAGGATGGTGTTTATTTGTTGTATGTTGTGAAAAAGATATATTGCAAAAAAGCATGGAAGATGATTTTGTTACTAAGTTAGCTATTTGTTGTTGTTCGATTGCTGTTATTTTCGATTTATTGGATATGAGTCACCCAGAAGTTAAGAATTTGTTTGTCCGTTGAATAATATATTTGTTTTTGTGAATTTAATTATTACACTTAGATTTGTGTTCTGTTGCTATGCGTTTTTTCTTTTTTAAATTTGATGAATACAGAATTGTTATTGTTCACTGTATAATTATTTTTATGTTTTTTATTTGTTGTAGAAAGTATAAAGGTATAATAGAATTAATTTTATGATTATCTGTATTATTATTTTGATTATCTGTTATTATGATTATCTGTATTAGAAGATATTTAAATTAAAAGCACATAGTTAGTGGCACTTCACAAAAACTAATTATTTTACTTTATTTTGTTCGTAATTAAAGAAATTAGAGAAAAGGCATTAAGCACACTTTTGCAGGAGCTCAAACATAAACACGTCTATTCACTTCAAATATCAAATTGAATTACAAAGCGTAATATGAAGAAATATTTCTTCGGCGACTGCCTCTCAGCAGATTTATGGCAAAAACTCTGAGAGTAAATTAAAAAGTTGCCATGAAAAAGTTTTTTAAAAATCTGTCATTCGGAGTCGACTTGAAACTGTAGGTTTCATATAAAGTATATGTGTCTCTTATTCGGTGTCCATAGAGTATCACTGGTTTAACGATGATTGTTTAAATGCTGACAATCTGGAGGCCTATTCTTCTACTTTAGACAGGCCTAGACTGGTGTAACGATAATTAATTAAATGCTGCCGGCTAATACTCTTTAACTTTTATGGCATACAGCAGAGCTTCGAAATCTATGCTTCTACTCTAGTTAGTGTGTGTGTCAGAGTCGTCATCTTTAGTTATTTTGCTTCCAATGTAGCAGAATGAATCCATACTGTGGATAATTATGTGATTAAGTGCAAGAAGTATTGTACTACAATCTGCATAAACTGAACGAGCTATGCCTAAGGCTTTTCGCATCAAATCCTAGCTGTTTCATGTCGATGAGTCTTTGAGTCGCTATACCATAAGGCAGATATCATCTGCATATTAGTCATTGTTTTAACGGTCGTATTCCATTGTACGCTCACTGCATGAGCATCACTGCTACCAACAGGAGCAGGTGCAGGATTAGAAAAGCTATACAAGCTTATTTAAAAAAATGTCTTAAAATGCAAGCTTTCGGTTCCATTACATCAGACTGCAATATGTCAAATTTCTTCCTCATTAAACAGTAAGTAGTATGATCATATCAGGGATGGCCTTATCTGCCAGACTACATTTTATGGTGCCATGTGAAATGGTATCAAAAGCTGTTGCGAAAATAACAAACAACTTGGAAATGTATTCTGTTCTCGAGATTGCTATGTAATAGTGATGGATATTAAAATAAAACATCGATGTTTTTTAATGCAATGCATCGTAAGTATGCATCGATGTTATATCGATTTATCGCAAAATACGTCGATGTTTTCTGTGCATCGATTGATTTTCATAAAAAATGGAAAAAAAGGAAACATAATGCTACAAAGTTGATGTGTAGAGGTATTGGCGTCCAGCGACCAGATGATTTATTGTAATGCCCTCAACCTACAGAGGGTATCCCTGTTATCCCTGTTGCCCTAGCAGCTCTATTACGAAAGCTGTTACCTTCAACAGTCTGATATATAACTCATTGTAGTTACGTAATCATGAAGTCGCCGTAGTCTAGTAGGTAGTGTGGTGGCTTATTAGACGTAAAGGCCGGTATGAAAAAAATATTTCATCGGCGACTGCCTCTCATCTAATTTCTGGCAAAAACTCTGAGAGTAATTAAAATTGCCATGAAAAGTTTCTCAAAAAATCTGTTGTTCGGAGTCGACTTTAAACTGTAGATCCCGCCACTAATGTATGAAATTAACACACACAACATAAGTGATGTGAGAAGCTAGAACGTGATCCTGACTGAAGGGTTGTAATGACAAATTATGTATTATGTTATCCTCAACAGTCTGATATATAACTCAAACGGCTTCTTACTATAATAACATAATCAAACACTATTACCCTCAGGTAAATATCTCCTTTTCATCTTTTCTTTCACGCGGTATACTCTATCACTCCAATGGAAGGTACTGGCTTTATCATGATTGTAAAGGGTCCGCCAAATAACTTTTTATTTTTGAAAATGCTTTAAAAAAACTGAATACTGAATATTTTCTCAAATTTATTTTTTTATTTGAAAGTACAATCCTTCCGGTTAATAATATAAAATAATTTCATTCAAATGGCTGCCTCGGCTGGCCATGCAGTAGCCTACACGATCGGTCCAATTTTTAAGCACATTATCGATTGTGTGCAGCTGTATTTCACCAATGGCTTCACGAATATTGTCCTTTAAAGCGTCAATTGTCTCTGGCTTGTCGGCGTAACACTTATCTTTGACGGCACCGCACAAATAATAATCCAACGGTGTCAAATCGCAGCTCCGAGGTGGCCAAACGACATCAGTCCGCACCAAACAGTGACTCGTTTTGGGTGCATCGGCTTTTCAATGTATGCGTGCGAGTTTTCTGTGCCCCAAATGCGACAATTTTGCTTGTTTACATACCCGCCAAGATCAAAATGAGCTTCATTTGGAAAGATGATTTTTTTTTGCCAAAATCGACATCTTCTGTAATTCGATTGCAGGCCCACTTAGCGAAGCGTTGTTCAAGTGTATACACAACCATATTCGTTCAACGGAAGGATAAAACTAATTATCTGTCAAATCAGACATGAGCTAAGTGTTACCATTCACGAAATAAGCACTAGTTGAAAAAAAATCGTTAGATGGCGGACCCGATAGGAGGAATTGTATTCCTTGATCTGCTAGGTCAACTATTAACTTGTATGTGGACTTGAGCTGGTGGATTCAGGATGAATTCTTGCCTTGCCTTAGACGACCTCTTTCCAAATGCCGTATAACCGAATCTATTTTATTGAAAACGAAATTTTGTATAAAGTTTTGTTTACGAATAAAAACGATGCGGCACTTTTGTGTTAACCCTCGCAATTTTGAGCTTTCCTTACATGCATTGCTGGTGTCATCCACCTATATTAATAACGTTAATAAAGTTATTAACATTTAAATAATATTCCGTAGAATTCTGAAAGTTATTTATACAACAACAACAACAAGAAAGAAGTGGTGGGAGGGCGTAAATAATTTATAAAATTATTTTTGGTTCAAGAAGCAAAAAATAAAAAAAACCACGGACTTGTATTTTTTTTCTGTGTTCTTTTTAAGGCCGCAAATAATATTTCATGTAAAATTGTATCTTAATTAAGTTATTAAAAATCACAACAACCACAATAACAAATCAGTAAATAAATATTGTTGCATGAATATAATTATTAAAAAAGAACAACAACAAAAACAGAGAACAAAATCTTTTTTTTAACTGATTTTCGGCTTTTCGTTTTTAAGCATTAGTGACGGGTGTTACTTTGTTGTTTTTTTTTTGTGTGTCCACGTTTAGACACACATTAACGACGCTTTAAAGTTACGCCCATTATTATTATGACACATAAACTAAGTTATTTAAAGTTTAAATTAAGAATTTAAATTAAAATTATTTTTTTTTGTTTCAACACCAACAACATACGAGTATTTTTACCAATTGATTAAAGGCATGAAAAATATGCGAGAGCAACCAGGCAAAAACAAAAAGAGAGAGAAAAAAAGAACAGACTGAAATTCAGAGATTCTTAATGAAAATGTTAATTTATGCCAGTTTATTGTAGGCTTAAGTGCATTGCAATAAACAGCAACAACAACTACAACTTAAAACATGTTTTAAAGCTTAAAAGTACTTAAACGGTTAAGATTTATAGCCCTGGAGGGGGGCAAAAATACTGTACAAGCGTAAAATGATAAGAGAAAAAAAAAATCATTTTTAATACAGACATAAACTATTCCTGTATTGCATTATACAGTCAGTGGCATATGTATATATATATTTTATTTATTTTTCTTTTTATTTCACCAAAAAATACCAGAAGAATTTTAAAGATATCCAAAACCAAAAATATGTACCACAATTGAGGAAATTTGTAAATTTTTTGAAATTTACCACCTACTTTAGTATCCATTTTATTGGAAGTATATGGCTGACACCATAGTGATTGGACCTTATCAGTGCGGCTTCAGACCTGGCAAGTCACCATCGACCAGATCTTCACACTACGCCAAATCCTGGAAAAGACCCACGAACAACAAGTCGACACACGCCATCTTATAAGTCAGCCTTTGCCTGCCACATAAGGCATCGTGTTTTTGCCGCAATGTCTGAGCTTGGTATACCTGCGAAGCTGATAAGTCTATGCAGAGTAACGTTGAGCAATTTCTGAAGCTCCCTCAAGGTAGGAATGGGCCTCTCCAATCCTTTTGATACGTGAGGTTTTAGACAAAGCGACCCCTTATCATGCGACCTCTTCAACTTCGTCATGGAGAGTCTTCTGCAAAAGGCAGGAGTGCATCGCAATGGCACTATTTTTCGCAAAAGCGTCCAGTTGCTTGCGTACGCTGACGAAATTGTCATCATTGGGCGTACCCAGCAAGATGCTACGGCTGCCTTTAGTGCTATTGAACGGGAGCCTACCAAGATGAGTATGACAGTAAATGAGGCATAAATAGTTATATGTTATCGACAAGTAGAAACGTGCGGCGTATTGACTCTCTGATTACGGCCGATAACTATACTTTTGAAACAGTCAAAGAATTTATTTAGTTTGGCTCCGCCATTACCACCAAAAATGATGTCAGTCTGGAGATCAAGCGCAGGATCACTCTTGCCAAAAGGTGCTACTATGGTTTCAACAGGTCTTTATGGCGCAGAGGCATGGACCGTATTAAGTACTGATGCAGCGGTCTTGAGTGTGTTCGAGAGAAAAGTCCTTCGTAAGATCTTGGGTCCAGTGCATGTTGGCGATGATTTCCGTATCCGATTCAACAGTGAGCTGTATGAGGTCCTCAACCACATAGATGTTGTACAGCATATTAATATCCAGCGGCTGCGCTGGCTCGGCCATGTCGTTCGAATGGAGGGTGATGCTCCGGTGAGACGAGTATTTGATGCGCGAATCTACGGAAGTCGGCGAAGAGGACGACTTTGTATGCTTTGGAAGGACCAAGTCGAGGAAGTCCTGTTATCGATTGGTGTGACCAACTGGCGTAGGCGCGCAAGAAGCAGAGGCGCCTATAAGAATGTGTTGCGACAGGCCGAAATCCGTTAAACGGGTTGTTTTGGCCAATTAAGTAAGTAAGTAATACGGCTGAAACCGCTAGACAATGTGTAGTGTCTCTATCACCAATTTGAAATACGTCTTCAAACAGCTTCATTTTACCGCCTAATCGCATGCGGACGTGTAAAAGTTTTTAGCTGAAAAAGCAGAACTTGATGAAAATGATTAAGACACAATTAATCTTAAAGAATGCACAGCAACAGCTGAAAAAACTTAATAACCTGCATCCATTGTGAAATATTTTGTTATGAAACCAGTGTTAAACTATTCATTGTGAGGCGCAGCAGGATGTGCAAGCTTTTGGTCGGTAGATACCTTTGCTAGTCTGACTCCAACTCCAACTATATGTACTGAAAGTATATTCGCTATATTCGAAGACGTAGTAGTCTAGTAGCTAGTGAGTCTTATTAGACTTGAGGCCATGGTTCAAACCCCAGGTCAGACATCTTCAACAAAACGCTAAATATAAAAAAAATTTTTCGGCGACGTCTTCTCAGTAGTTTTCTCACAAACAACGCTAAGAGTTAATGAAATAGCCATGGATAGTTTCTCAAAACGTTAAGCCACTCATGCATAAAATTAACACAAACACACACAACATAAGCGGTGTGAGAACATAGATCCTAATCCTAACTGAAGGGTTGTAATGACCAGCTGTTAAGATGAGCTGCTTAAAAGTCATAAAAAGAGGTCAAATGCTCAATATGGGACATACATATTTTATTAGAATTATTTTACAACCACTATACCAGTCGAACCATAACGCCAATGATATATAGCTGGTCGAAGTTCTTATACGAGTGTATGCGCCTTGATAACCAAAATGTTATTTAATCCGCTTATATGTTGCTGTTTAAATCTTTTTATTGTCTAGGCTTTAAATTTAGGTAATTGAATTCGATCAAGGTGTAACAAAAAAAATCTCATAGTATTTGTAGAGGATGAGCAGAATTTTGACTGCTACTTAAACGTTTTTATGATTTTTCCAAATGTTTTTCTTTTTTTATTGCCAACAGAACCGCAATATTATTCTGAATTTCGGTGAAAAGTTCACTTAAAAAAACCGAAAGAAAATAATTTTAAAAATAAATTAAAAAGAATAAATAAAAAAATTGTGCAGACAGATTTCATTACGAGAGAGAGAGAGAGAGATATTCAATGAACATTATGCCAAAAGAATTACCAGATTTTTGTAATTATTTTATCAAAATTTTTTTTTATTTCATTTCTATTTTTTCTGTTTGTTTGTTTCTTTTTGTTGCATGTAATCAAGGGAAATAAAATTTAATCAGAAAGGGATTTAAGTAAATATGGGCGCGAATCCATGATAATAAAATTGAATAAATTTTTTCACACCATTATGGGCAAATGAAATTACTTGAAAGTAACAGAGGTTCACAGTCGACTATAGGGCACAGTACATTACAAATTAGCGAAGGGGAGATTATGTTATGCTATACAATGTATGTGTTAAGAATCAATCTTGCAAAAACAGAATACAAGCGTAAACCAGAGATTAGCAATGATTATTCCAAAAGATGAGTAGATTCGAATCATACTCATAATTTCGGATACTTATACGCATTCATACTTATTTTAATATCATACTCATACTACTCATATTCAAAGTTGTGAAGTACTCATTGTACTCATACCTAACAATACGCATGATATTGTTGATTTCGACTCTCCATAACTCAATATTTACAACAATCGCAAAATAAGTATGATTCGCGTACAAACACTAGAAGGTTGTGTATTAATAATACTATGTTCACGTATGCAATTTAATTGAGAACAATAATCGGTTAATTGAGAACAATATTTTAACCGTTCAGGTATAATAAATATACGCAATATTCATTTGACAGCTGATAAACAACAACATTGCTTTTATTTTGGTCGATTGTTTTTTTGTGTTTGTTTGCATGTTGCCATTTTATTGTCGTTGTTGACATTTGAGTTGTCAAATATCAACAGGAAGTGTTCGGTTACTTATAATATGCTCACCAAACAGACTTATGACAGTACTGTATTTAAAGTTTTACACAATATTATAACAATTTGCATTTAATTGAGCAATAATTAATTAAGATTTTATATGAAATATTGAGATCAATATTGGCGTTAATAAAGGTGCATACATGAACATAGTATAAAGGAGATAAGAGGCAGAGCGAGAGAGGAATTGACTTTTGCTAGGAAGTAAGAAAAGGTTTGAATCTTTTTTTAGACAATTCAGGAATATTTTGACCGAAAATTGTAGGGTCTAGGAACATTGCACACAATAATAATTACTTCAAGTCTCATATGCCCTTTATGTGATGACATGTGAATATGTATGATGATATGTGAATACATTTCAAGATGGCATATTATCAGACAATCTGGCATAAATAATTGGTAATTACAACCCTTCAGTCACGGTTACGAACTAGCTTCCTGGCTGTATGTGTTAATTTTATATATGAATGGCGGGGCCTACATTTTAAAGTCCTCAACGAACGACAGGTTTTTGGAGAAACTTCTTCATGACAATTTTGTTTACTCCCAGAGTTTTTACCAGAAATCTGCCGAGAGGAAGTTGAAGATTTTTTTTCATATTTCGTTTAGTTGGAGATGTCTGGCCTGGGGTTTGAATTGTGGCCTTACTATTCAAAGCTGGAAGTACTCATCGTACTCATACTTAAGAATACGCATGATGTTGTTGATTTCAACTCTACTTTACTCATTTTGATGACTGATTCGAATCACTCGTATCATTTATGAGTATTATAATTATTTTTTTAAAATTATGAATCTGAATGAGTAGGCGTATGAATCAAACATATTTCGAATGTTATGAGTTTGATGTGAACGTTGTACTCATACTCATTGCAATCTGTTCTTATAAATCAATGTTGTAGTGTGTACGAATGAATCAGAATAGTTAAATTTCAATACTGTTGACTCACTCATACTCAACATTTCATGAGTACTTATGAGTAGCGAAAAAACTACTCATTGCTGATCTCTGATGTCAACATCCATACGTTATTCTGAAATGATAGATTGCAAATGAAATGCTAGTTGACGACATTAAGGTCAATGTGATGGCCGTCTAACAAGAGATCCTAATATCCTGTCAGTCCATAAACTTATACATATTCAAAATTTCATGAGTATTTATGAGTAGCGAAAAAATGATTCATAGCTGATCTCGATTACCAACTGGGTTCAGAATATTTCAGTCCGTTCTTTGGCTAATATCTGTTCCATCTGTGTACCACAAAGTATTTACTCCATTAAGAGAGAACTTTGAATCGCTTATGCTCAGGTCATACTTTTAAAAATTGCCTTAAATTTTCCTTAAATATTGTATAGTTTTATAGATTTTGTTGGTTTTCGTTGTTATTTTTGTTTTCTGTAAATGAAATGGTTTACTGGGTATGCAAATAGTTCAAGGCTTATATATAAATACTAACGAATGCATACAAAAATATTTAAAGGTTCATAACTATTTTTTGTTGTTGTTTTATTTTATTCTTTTGCCTGTATTGAATTTATAATAGATTTTTATTTGATATGATATGAATATGCATATGTATGTATGTATGTGAGTATATATGTATGCATGTATGTATGTATGTATGTGTACAGTATTAATAAATATTGTATAATAAAATATTTGAGCATAATCCTTGTGTAAATATATGCATAAATAATAATATTTTAAATGCTTTCATTATTTGCATTTCATTCTCTGCTAGATAGAATGAATATCTAACGTTTATTTGCCATAGAAATTACGGTCAAAACAATTTAAAATTGAAATATTTTCCATAGTTCAACAAGGTTTCACAAGAATTTGCATTTTACTGTGTTAAATTATTTGTTTTCAATTTTATTATTTTTTTTTTCTATTTTGTTGTTGTGTTTTGTTTTGTGTCTTCTTTCATTTTTATCTGTTTAAAAATTATATGCAAATATTGGCTTAAATAATTAATTATGCACTACACCACCACTACACAACCAGAGGCGGCGAAAGAGAGAGAGAGAAATGATTATTACTGTGTTTAGTAAACTGTAGCAAAATGGTTTGTTAGCAACACTGTATAGTTATCGACTTGGAATTTCTATTATAAGGCAAATAATATATATGTGAGTGTGTTTTACTTTCCTGGGGTCTCGTTTACCACTTAATCCACGTATAGCAAGCTTAGGGAGTTCAATAGGAAAACTAAGCAGAATTAGACATCCTGTGAACCCCTAGTCTTATTTGAAATCATGAGAATATCACAAAGAATACAGAATCGTAATGCAAAACTTATAATATAGGATCGGAGGTATAGTTTTAGTGATCCATTAGGTCGAACTTGTCTGACTATAATTGGCTTTCAGGTTTTGGTTATTGTTTTCGATATTTTAATTCATATTTTTTTTTCTTGCTAATCATACTACCATTCACTTCTGTATATATTTGCAAGTGAATGTCTATTTGTTTGTTTGCTTGAAACTCAAATCGATTGCTTTGTAGTCAGCATAGGTCCTCCTAGGGAAGCTGATCATCAAACATATTAAGATCATCGTATATGGTTTTCTACACAACCAACACTTAGGAGATGACCCCTACTTGAACACTAAACTGTGGTGAAATTATGGAAATTATGTGAGAGTTTGTAAGGAGGGAATACTATGGCCGTTTATACTGAAATGTGTTGTAGTGATAGGGCGGTAGGAGAACGCATTTTGCCTGTAATATATTGTGCGAAAATTCAATCCCGGACAAATCTGCACTGCGAGAAAAATAAGCACTTCATAGCAACATGTGATATTCGGGTACAAGTTCCTTTATTAAGTTAGATCGCAATCTGTTATATAAATGACACAACAGCAGTGTTCCGCATTACAGCAGTGTTCCAATGAATCAGTAGAGTTGGATATCTTATCGTTATTAATCAGCATGTTCGTATATCTTGACCCAAAATATGAAAGCTGGACAAATTTCTGGCATACAGAGGGGACAGGAAAGGATCTTTACAACAAGAGCAAGAATGATTTGATCCCAGAATGAAATATTTCGATAACATGGGTAATACGAGTTCCATGTCCCAGGCCATGTGGAAATTCTCGTCAATGAGCATGCAGATGAGGTTGCAAGGAGGAGGGCTTCCACTCCTTTGATTTGACCAGGACATGTCCTTTTTGTGGGGGTTAATGTTTGGAAGGGAATGCTCAATGAAAGAAGAAATAAAGAGAGGCGAAATCTTTTGTCAAATCAAGTGCGTTTGAGGCAATCAAAACTTTTGTTGCAGAATTGCAGGAAGAAAAGAACTGAGTCTTGTATCAGGCTCTCCAGACTATCCATAACCTGAGGTCTTTTGACAGGGGATTGTAGGCCCAGAGAATACATATTCAGAATGGGCTTAGTCTCAAGCCTAATATGTAGATTCTGTGGTGAAGACAACACAGAACAGAACACATTCTTAGAATCTGTGGGGCATTAATACATCACATCAAGAGCACTTAGATTTATATCAAGTGCTTCGCAGCAAATTGTCATTGCGGACACCGAGTGTCATTCTGAAATTTGTGCGTGCAATAGTCTTGGAGGACACATTATAGGGTTACCTTATAAAGTTTGAGGGGAGTACAATAGATAGTAGGGCACCTCCTCACAATAATAATAAGAACAAGAAGTAACCCTAAAATAGATTTTGTATAACCGGCCCAAATATGAGAATACTGAGCCTACGAGTAGTAGTCGTGTAGTCGTGCTTTTGATGTGCAGCCCTTACGCTGACCAACTTCTTCCTCTTCCCTGATTTTGGTGGAACTTGGGCAGCACAGGGACTGCGTTCACCCGTAGTGAACTTTTTGATATCAGAGCTACCAATCCGACCGAGCCTACGAATGTTACTTTGCATGGAAAAGTTTCTTGGAAGGATTTTTATGACTTTCTTTGCAACTTAGTCACATAGTTTGATTAGTGCAGCAAACGTTGGTGCAGTGGGCATGGTAACTGAGCTTTCTTTATACCTTTTTGTTCCTTTAAAGAACATACGGCTGCAATGAAGTGTCGCCCCCATCTTATTATTTCACTTTGTTTTCTTTTTTTTATATTTGAATTAAACAAGTTTTTCTAGGCTGAGCAGTTGTTAAGTTTACTGTAGCCAATTCTAGGGTGATAGAGTTGCCATTTATCGCTGCCTAAAAATATCACTCAATTGGATTGGGCGTTAGGTGTAGTGTTCAACGACTTTGTTTATTCGTTTCTAAACTTTGTTAAGAGATGATTTTATTCATCTAATCCTCCTATAGCCTGTGTTTTCAAGGCTATTCACGCAGGCAGTGATGAAGGCATCATGGAAAGATTATTTCCAAAGGAATTTAAAAATCTTTTAAAAATTGTGATGAACAATAACTTGGTTTTCTCATACACAAAGATAGTGTGTATAATGTCTACAACAAGCTGTCAAATAAGTGCTGAATGATTTCTATGATAACCGCTTCACTGACTGCATTATTTTTATTCTCAAGATGTATGAGTGAATCAACAGTATTGAAATTCAACGACTCTAATTCATTGGTACTCACTACAACATTGATTTATAAGTACAAGTTGCAATGAGTATGAGTACAATGTAGAAATCAAACTTATAACATTCGAAATATGTTTGATTGATTCATACGCCTACTCATTCTGATTCATAAATTTAAAAAATACTTATAATACTCATAAATCATTCATCAACATTTACAGTCTCTGTTGTTGTTACATTTACAAAAATAGAAGAAAATAAAAGACAATGACAGCAAGCAAAGCAAACACACAACCTTCTACTGAGTATTGTAGTGTTAGTATGAGAATCATACTTATTTTGTGATTCTTGTAAATGTTGAGTAAAGGAGAGTCGAAATCAACAACTTCATGCGTACTTCTGAACTTTGAATATGAGTAATATGAGTATGAGATTAAAATAATTATCAGAAATTATAGTATGATTCGAATCTACTCATCTTTTTGAATACTCATTGATTTGTGGTGACTGAATTTAGTTGATATCTTTTTTATTAAATATTATTAACTTGAAGTTGAATTCATTTGAAGTGGTTTGCGAAGCATAACGGATATTCATTAAATTTTAAAATGCAACATAATTTAAATATTTTTATTATTATTATTGTTATTGTTGTTATTATTGTTTTTAGCAAATAGATTGAAATTGTTTCTCTAATAATTAAATTAAATTTTTGACATTTAATAATTATTTTCAAATTTTAACCCCATTTTTGTTATTAATTTAAACGAAAAAAAAAATTATTTATTTTTCCTATAGAAAACATAGAAAAAAAGAAAGCAAAAACAAAATATTTATTGTTCCATGAAAGCAATTAATTAAAATTATTATAAATTATTAAAAACAATATTAATCTAAATTGATCTAAAAACATTATCAATGGTATAATATAATAGAATATTAGGGAACACAAATGATACGCATACATACGCATTATTAATGCATAATTTACCTTACCTTTACTCGTACATATATTATTTTAAATATGCTGATTATGGTTACAAAATGTTAATTTAAAATGCTGTGGTTTATGAATTTCTGAATATTTAATATTCAATATTCTCTAGCTTTAGATTAAAATAAATTACAGGAGAACATATAATGGGATTAGATTTCAAATGGATTCAAATGTCATTGAGCTACGACATCTATGTATGTTGCTAGCAAAGAGAGAATTGGCAATGAATATGCAATGGGCCAAATCGCCGTAGTCTAGTAGATAGTGTGTTGGCTTATTAGACGTGAGGCCACAGATCAAACCCCATTGAAAAGTTTCTCAAAAAAACTCTCATTCGGAGTCGACTTTACATTGTACGTCCCGCCACTTATCCATAAAATTAACAACATACATAAGTGATGTGAGAAGCTAGGTCGTAATCCTGACTGAAGGGTTGTAATGACTAATTCTGTGTGTAATAGGGCAAATGCAGCATATAACGTCGAGGACTTATTGTAAGTGATTTACAGAGATGACACAAGAAGAAAGTAAACTCCGCTACCAGCAATGATTTCAGAATGATAAATATACAGTATCAGACGTTCATTCCTTTAAATTTCCGCAGAATAGCGGAAACTAAAATCAGTTTACAGAATTGTTTACAATTTCTCTGGCCCTCCATTACCAAGCAAGGATTTAAATACGACGATAGGTCTCATTGTGATCGATTCAATATTTTGTTTTAGGTAATCGTGTGTGATGCAGGAATTTCGTATTTTAGAATTTCCACACCACCATATCATCTCCTCTTTGGGTACGCCAATGATATAGATTTCCATAGGCACACACTGCAAGGAGTATGTTAATCCTTCGAGGAATGAATTACTCCTTCTAGGAGTATGTTACTCCTTTCGTTTACTCCTTCAGTAGTAAGTTTTTTCTTAAAGAAGTAAGTTACTCCTTCCAGAAGTAAGTTACTCTTTCCAGGCTTAGGTTACTGCTTCCAGGAGTCTCGTGGCGGATATCAATAAGGCATCCAAAAGGAAATTAATGATTACAATGAGAATTAGACAACAGTTGATTTGATTTCTCATTACTGGATGCCCCGATGGCCTAGTTGGTAGTGTACAAATTTCATGTTCCGAGGCCGTGGGTTTGATTCCCACCAGAGACTCGTAAGTGTTTGTCTGACATTATACACGATTAATTACGATAGAAAAAAGAAAGTTAGAATTATAACTAAAAAATCAATCCTCGAAAAAAAAGTGAGGAAAGCATATATACTGATGATTAAAAAAAATTGTCTTTGTCTTCTCCCATAAATTATTTTTTCTGCATTCCAACATAATGAACTACATTAATAGAGGTCTTCTCCTGAGGGTTGACGTCAAGAAAAAATATTCTTCTTCCGGTTTTAGCAAATGAGTTTGTTCACATCGCCAACTAAAACGAATAGCATCAGTTCGGTGAGAAACATAGAATTTGTCTTGTCATATTTAGCTAAGCGGCCAGCTAATAAACAAGAACCTCTCCTGGCAAAGAAAACTTCATCTATATAAGAAGCTTGTGCTTGCACAAGCACATGAAACTTGGGGTATTTCAGATAATAATGAAATAAAAATTCTTTATTATTCGCACAATTCCTTTTGCCACTGTTCACAACTTTATGTATACAACAACAATTGCTTTTCTTTGTTATTCCTCTGTTTATACCGTTTGCATAAGCTATAACAATTACTAGACAATTGTTCGACTCATCTTTGTAACGGAGATCTTCAAACCACGATTACTCTCTTCAAACACACCGCGTCCTCACACAAGACTGATTGCACTTTTACTAATTACTCGCCTGCTTTGCCTGGCCTTTTACCCTCTCGAGGTTTCTATGAATGTAAACATCGTTGTTACATTATTGTTGTTTGTCTATTTGGTTTACATTTATTCTTGCAGTATTTGCTGTTGCATTTTTTGTTTACTTGTTTACCATTTTTTTTATCCTGGTGTTTGTTATTATATTACCCAGTGCGATAATTTGTGAACAAGTTCATTGTTTTTGGTTTGTAGCTTTTGTTTATAATTTTAATGTTAAAAGAAGTAAAAGCCAAACACCAGTACCTAATTTTTTCGCTTTCGAAACAATATCGAAAGGCATGCTTTCATGTGATTCAAAGAGTGTGGCATAGAGTGTTAGGCAGACAATTAGAAAATCTCTGTATTTGGAAACCTTGTTTTCAGGTTGAATTTTAAAACAAATAATATTTTTTAAACCCTAAAGTCTATACTGTAGCTCATCATACAGCTGCTTATGCTCCTCTGTGTAGCTTGAAAATATTGTTCCTGTTCACACTGTAATTTGCCTTTTTATTTTCGCACAACATATAATTTATTCATGAAATGAATAATGAAATGAAATCCTAAAATGGGTTTTTTTTCTTATCACATTAAAATAAAACCATTAATGGTAGTTTTCCCTTAAGTACAGGGAAGTATAATTTTACGCGATGGTGGAAAAAAATGAGAGAAAATTTAGTTGCAAACAACTATTTGATTGTATAATTTATTAATGATCAGATTTATTTTTATTTAAATTTTATTTTTAAACAAGTGTGTGTGTGTGTTATCGATTTCATAGTCGAATAAATTTTGTAGGAATAAATTATTTATTCCACTTTAATTGGTATACATATTGAAGGGTATATTATACGAGGGCAGTACTGAAAGTAGATCTCTTAGTAAAGGTCTTAGCTGCAACAATATTTATCCCCGTACGATAGACGGATTAGTCTCCTCATTTTCGTCTAAGACGCGGTCGTTTACTACATATATAGGATCTTCCAACAGAGACTTCCCAACTTTGAAAGTAGCAAACTGTAAAAGTTTAAGTTGCATCTGTCAAATTAGTTGTCATTTATTCAATCGGTTTTGTCAAATCGCCACAGACGACTATAAACAACGATGTGTGTTGGCTAATGGGCACTGAAGCAGTTGGCAACTGACCCTTATTTCCATCAAAAACTCATCTTCAGCGATGAGGCTCATTTCTGAATGAGTGAATGATTGTTGAACATGGGCCGATACCAATATGCCGATGATTGCCATTTTCTATTGGTGTGAATTGGATAATCTTAACACCATTGGCATGTGGTTTTAATAGCACAGCTCTACGTGCCACACATGTTATGGCATATTGGATATTCTGCACGAAAGAATTGACAACGTGGTCCTCTCAAGTGCAGTTAATTTGAATTGACCACCGTGATCGTGCACATGAATGCACTACAAACTCAAGCAGCTCTAAATAGATTTGGAAAGTTATATGGTTCGCCTGTAAACTATTTCTTAGGCGGTGGTGTGATGTACTGGTCCTTGACTACAACTATTCACGTTCTAATTCGAGAGAAGATGGAAAATTTTTCTTCATGGCTTTTCAATTTTAATTAAAATGAGAGACTTCCATATGCCTTTAAATAATGTAGAAATGTGGAACATTTCATGAAGTCTGACCTCTCAGAAAGCTTATTGACCAGAATGAACACCTAAGGTTAAGGCTAGGCAGAATCTGTTCTTTAGAAAGAGTTGTAAAGTTTTTGACCAATCTGCTCAGCATAACAAAATATTACAAAAGAGAGTTCTTTCCAGGCATTGACATTTGGTAACCCTGTCATTCTAAAACATGCTATGGTAGGTTAATCACTGACAACTGAAACAAAGTAAGAAAACAGAATGAAAAGAAATAAAAAATTCGATGCCTGTTGGTATAATATATCTTGTAGTTGATGCTCCTATGTGTCCGTAAGAGTTGGTTTTACCATTGGTTTCACCATAAGTCTGCATTTAAAAGTACTGACTTGTTTCGCCGCTACTAGGCTAGGCTAAAAGGCATACTAATTCCAAAAATTAAACCTCAGATGGGGCTTATCCAATACCTATGCCTCAGTCATTATATCTTAATCCTATACTCGAGAGTCTTTTAATAAATTTTTTTTTAAATTTCTTTTTTTTATTACATTTTTAACCATGTTAAGAGTTATGACGATTAATAATCATGAATAATAATTACAATATTTATTGTGATTGTGATGAATAATTTATTTATTATTAAATCTGTTTCATTTGTGTTTGATGTGTGATCTTTAAATAGTCTCGCTGGTAATAAATTATTATTAACTCTTGTCCCATAATTCCAATAAATTATGAAAAAATTTTCAAATATTTCTCGCTGCATTCAAATTATATTGGATTTAAATAATATGTATGCATGCGTACATGGATAAGTGACTGTATTCATGAATACATACATAAATAAATAAAATTAAAAACTAATTAAAATAATTTATATCCCCCAATACGAACGAGTATTTGTATGTGGGACAACTATTCAAATGGATTTCATTTTAATTTTCATAATTTTTTTTCTTCTTTTTGTTTTTGTTCTTTCTCGTCATTAAATAAATAAAATAAATTTATTGCCAGTAACTGTTTCAATATCTGGCTTGTTATTTTATAAATTTATAGACAAAAACCAGGTAAAAGATTGAAACAAATAATAGAATTACAATCAGCCAAGGCGACGTATGGTATACTGTATCACTTATCAGCTACAAGAATTGCAATAATTAAGCACAATTCGTAGCTAATAACGCTTGGATCTGTGGTAAAAAGATCGAAGAAAATCAACGGAATAAACGGTTAGGTTAGGTTAGGTCAGCAGGTAGCTTGCCTTTCATTTGGTGTCCCATATAGCATATCCTGCTGCAAAGTGTGACCCTGCCCGATCTCCAGTGAAAACCGGAAAGTTACTTTAGTGGAATATTCACCACACTGCACGGAATAAACTGTTAATACAACTAGATTTGGTGTTTTTCCGTCTTCGCAGAATGTAATCTCCATAAAAGAGTACCATTTTACAGGGCATACCCCAGCCATAACACTTATTCAGGAGTTCTTGCAGATTGACCGTGATTTCCTATGGCTTGATGGTTACATTCTAGCAATATGCTTGTGCTACTATTGATAGTATGGCCTATCAAGTCTCATTTTCTGTGCTTAATTTGCTTCTTGTGCGATAAATTCCAGTTCCATGTTGCCATGTAGGTACATGATCAGTATATTCTGCATTTATCTGTACATTTGTGGCATTTGCTGATGAATGTCCTTAGTTTTTACATGATACATACGTACATACATAATTGGTCATTACAATCATTCAGTCTGGACTACAACCTAGCTTCCCACACCACTGATATTATGTGCGTTGATTTTTAAAGTCGATTCCAAGCGAGAGATTTTTTGAGAAACTTTTCATGGCAATTTTATTTACTCTCAGAGTACTTGTAAGAAATCTACTAAAAGGAGGTCGCGGAAGAAATATTTTTTTCGTTTTGTTCGTGATGTCTGTTATGGGATTTGAACCATGGTCTCACGCATAATAAATCAGCACACTACCTACTAGACTACGGGGTCTTCGACTCTATTCATGTTTCTTGCCACACATGCGTTTAATGTTCTAAATTTAAATCATTTGGATACTGTTTTTTGTTACTGAGGTTCAATTTATTCATCACAGTCTTTTATTATATGTACTGCCTAGACAGCAGAAGCTATTTACGTATATCTTGGTTGTTGTCCTAGCTAAAGTTTGTCTGGCATATAAGGTAAATCTTTTCCACGCATCCTAACTTAAGTCTTTTTTGGTACATTCTTATCGTTTTGGAAAAACTTACAAAAACTTTTACTCTAAACTTGAAAGCATGCTACTCATGAGATTTACACTGTTTCGGTCAGCGCTCACCATTCATGGTGTTGATTAAAAGCTTGGCGCTAATATTGATCCCGTTAATAATACAGTGTTGTTACTGCCAGCAGTTCAGGGATTTCTTCACTAATATAACGATATTGACAATCACACATAACTTGAATAGCTGTTTCTTTCGATAAGAATGAAAAGTTATGCTCTATAGCAGGTTAATCGCCATGTCAGTCAAATGTGTCTGACGCTAAGAAGTTCTACATGAGCCATCTCAGACATACATATATATGGCGATTTGGTAGAAGGGCACGTTAATCACAGATGTCCGACGCAAACGACGCTGTGTTCAAAACAACAGGTTAATAATTGTTGTATCTTATTTGGATGCGTCAGACATATAAGACTGACACGGCTTGTAGAGAAAAAAAGTTTTAATATAGGGCGATGTCAGTCATATAGTATGTGTGACATAAAAAATAGTGTTTTTCCGGGAATTTTGGCAAAAAAAATTTTCTGTGATACATTAAGTTTCCATGATACATATTCAACTAAATTATCCAATAAAGTTACCATGGCCCATGTGAAAATTTTTCTGATATTATCGTGGCGATTAACGTGATAGGCATCTCAATCTGTTCACTTCTAGAAGTAAATATTTTTTTCTAATATTTAAGGAGTGGTTTGCAGATTACATACATATATGTGTATATAATTGGCCTTTACAATCCTTCAGTTAGGATTACGTCCTAGCTCACACTTTCTAAAGCAAGTTGACAGATCTAATATTAATAAATATGAACGAGGTATGTAAACAAGTATACAATAAACTTTGACATACTGCCTCTCAATGCATTGGAATTTTTATTCAATTCACTACACACTTTTTAATCATTATGCATCATTTAATTTTGGCTTTATTTCTATCTCAGTTTCAAGCGTAAATAATTTTTAAATTGTTCGTGTAGCATTGTAATGAAAACGCTTTAAAATTTTAATTCGAAATATTCAATGAATGCATATTTAAGCATAAAATTCTCTACAGTTCTATAGAATATGCAAATTTAAGGAAATAGAGCAGGTAGATTGCATTCGAGTTGGGGTTTGTTATGCCTGTAATGGCTGGTTTGTAATGGCTGTAATATACCGCAAGCATTAGAGTGTGATGATAATTTTTGAATCCATATTTTATTTTAATCCCATCGATATGTCGACCAATGTATGTTCTGAATTCAAAGTTTAGGTTGCAATTTCTTAAATAACTTGTTAAAATTGCGCAAATCCGCTTCCTAAAAATCTGAAATTTTTTACTGCTTTGTTGACATACAAATTCGTTACTCCTTTTAAGGAGATAAGTATTGTCTGTCGAATAGATCGAATATATTAAAGCTTCTGTAACCACATATTTTAACGAAAACGCTCATATTAAATTTACATTGTACTGGACTCTTTCATAATAGCGAACTTATGTACGGGCTCCACTTTATACTATACAGGGATCGGTAACAAATTTTTAGGACCCCAAATCTAAGGAAAAACGCATAATTTAGTTTAAACTTGCTACAAAGGTGACCAATTTTTGAGCATTGAGGAATGATTCTGATGATCATAACTGATCTACATTGCAAGAAATTGCCAAAATTGAAGAGACTGGAAGCATTGCTGATGTGGTAAGGACTGTGCATCATCGCAAAATAATCCGGATCTGAAATATCGCTTTTGAAAGTGAGGCGATTTATTCAAGTTTCTCAATTGCATAGCACATCAATTGGGTTAATATTACAGCTCATATGACCTTCTATTCCATGTATAAATTCCTACCCATACAACAATTACCACAGGCAGACAGAACATACTTAACACCATAAATATAACGATATGTCGGTGGAGCAGAAGCTGATTTTTGAACATAAATTTCTTGAGCCATGAAGCCTATTTCGCACTCTGTTGTTACGCCAATTAGCAAAATAATCGCATATGAAGTTCGGAGAAATTATATTGCCTTTGGAAAAAGTTACAGGCTAGTACAGATTATGGTGTATGTACTTTTTTTGGAAAACTATGGGTAAAAGGTTCTCCTTTTTTAAGGCTTTATTTCAATATGATAGCCGACTTTTAAGGCCTGTAATTAAGGATTGTGAAGTGGACAGTATATTGTTTCAAAAAGATTGTGCCAGGAGCCACACAATATGATCAATTTTGCTTTATTTTGTGATAACTTTCCATAATGGAGCAAATTCGCATTTTGGGGACGTAGTAGGTAGTGCACTGGCTTATTAGACGTGAGGCCACGGTTCAAACCCCAGCAAAGAAATCTCGAATTCTGAGACTTAATAAAATTGCCATGAAAATCTTCTTAAAAGTCAGTCCTTCGAAGACGAATTTAAACTGTAGGTCCCGCCACTTATGGACAAAATTAACGCACACAACATAAGTAGTGTGAAAAGCTAGGTCGTAATCCAGGCTGATTTTTATAATGACCCATGATGTACATATGTACACATATAATTGGCCAACTAATTCCTTAAGATTTGATATCGTTAGACTTTTTAGGCAATAGTCTCCTAGTGTTGAATCAAACCAACTTTCGTAAAGTTATTATCCCTCGTCCAACAGAAATTGCTGTCGAAAATTACTTCGAAAGCATACACTGCTGCAACAAATCCAAAAGTGGTAATTTAAAACAAATTGTGTTTCATTTCTGATGACATTGACGAAGTCCAATAGTGAGGATTACAACCATTTAGTGAGAATTACAACCAAGCTTGTCACGACCTAGCTGCTCATTTATAACCTTGGCCCATCATTTTGTTTTCTATGATAATGCCAAAATTTAGGAAAATATAAAAGACCAGCGGGTTTGATGGGAGCTTAAACAACAAACCCGGAAACTTGCAGAGCAGTAAGGTTAGAGTCACTATCCTTGTTTTAGAAATAATAGAAAAAATAAGTCCATGCTGCAAATTTTTTTCTTTAGGATGGTACTTTAAATGAATATTTTAATCAGTTTCGATGTTTTGAAGACAATTTTAGCACTCTTGGGCGGGCCAAGCCTCTGCACAATAACTATGTGGTATAGGGTATCATTAAAGTCATTCAAGTGACTGACGGTAGATTTTTCTCTTTCTTTTAGATTATTTTGCATCAAAATAAGCAACATTATAAAATTAATATTATTTTTTAAATCCATAATAAAAATCGTGCTTAACAAAAAGTATGAACAACAACTACAATAGCAACTTACGGCAACAATAACAACTTAAAATAAAATTATTAATATTATAAAATATCACAATATAAAAATTGTATTTTATTTTAATATTTTTTGCACAATATTTTGTATTAATTCAGCCATTATGTTACTTGTGGTTGCTGAGAGTATTTGTGCTGCATTTGCAACATTTAATTTTTTTTTTTCTCTATCTGACCATAATAATAAAAGGCTTATTATAAATAAATAAATAAAAATATATTTAAAAAAAAAGACTATAAAATTGCCTGATTGTTTAACAAAATAATGCAGAAATATTACAAAAAAAAAAATTAAAATTTTTTTAAACGTTAAAATAAGTTGCGGTTTTAATAATTTAACGGCATTTTTGGTTCGCTGTTCGATTTTTATAAAAAAATATTAAAAAAAAAAATTAAACAAAAGGTCAGCATAATAAAATATTTAAATAGTGTGACAACAATGCTTATATAGTTATTAAAATTAACATTAAAAAACAAAAAATTATTCTTTAAAATGGGGAAAAATTAATTTCAAATTTTATTACCGGGTTCATAGTTATTCGAGTGAGAAACATGCCACAGATTAAATTGTTATTTTTTTATTTTTGCTTTCGGTTTGCAAAAGCTGTTGTTGTTTTTAATGCCCATAAAAAAAATTTATTTAAATTAGGTTTAAAAAGATAATGAATTACTTAAATATGAACATGATAATGTTAAAACGAAAATGCATTATAATTTAAGACAATAGCGTGCTAAGGAATGATACCACCTTAGTGTAGCTGTTAACTACAAGTTTTTCGATGAACAAATGCCCAGTCAATGGTATTTCCGATAAACAGCAGAGAGCTGTAAAATTAGTGTGATTGATTGGATACATACATACATATATAATTGACCATTACAACCCTTCAGTCAAAATTACGGCCTAGCTTCTCACACCACTTATGTTGTGTGCTTTAATTTTATACTTGAGTGGCGGGACCTACAGTTTAACGTCGACTTCGAACGACAGATTTTTGAGAAACTTTTCATGGCAATTTTATTTATTCTCAGAATTTTTGCCAGAAATCTGCTCGCCAAAAAAATATTATTTTTTTTCATATTTTGTTTTGAACTCGGGCTTTACGTCTAATAAACCAACACACTACCTACTACACTACGGCGACTTAAAGGTAGAATATCATCCAAATAGACAGTCCTATGCCTTGTTGGCATAACGTTGAGGCGGCCTGTTGCGTATTCTCTAATAAGAAATATCAGCCACGTAAAATTCATACGGACATTCGAATCGTGTACATATTTCATGAATTACTTTAATGCACTCCTCTTAGATGAGTAATATCATCCATGGAGCTCAAGCGCTCAAGAAGAGAATTAACTAGATAAGTAGTAGATGGCCTGTTGCATATTCTCTAATCATGTGTCATATCATCCATGGAGCTCAAGTGCCCTAAAGACTGGACAATGATTTACAGAGTGCATCATTTTGATGTAAAATCCTACATTCGCTGTTACGTTAAAATATTAAATTCTTTACAAGATTACCTATAATCCTACTCATTCGCGTCACTCTTATTCTGCCTTAACAATCTTATAGTCTTCCACCATAAAAAGATCGTCTCAGAGTAGCTTAGAAGTTTTGTCTACTGTGTCGCTGGACCATAGTGTGCGATGTGAAATTTAAAAGCACATCTTAAACTCTGTTTCGGGCTTTCTGAAAGGTCTTAGATTCTATAATTTTATTCCGATGTGTTAGCCACTTTCTTTCTGACTAGTCCCTGGCTAGCCAAGTGCCTAAGTAATGTCACATCTGAAAGAACTACAAATCGTGTTCTTAGATTTCACGATTCCATGCCAAAAAGTATTAAAAAGGAAATAAGAAATGAAAACTTGTGGTGAAATGACAATTTATCCACATCGTAAGTGCCTTTTCGTACCGATTCGGTATATAAACGAAAAACTGGCAAGAATATTTGAAAGAGTAAACTGAGTATACATACATACATAATTGGTCCTTACAACCCTTTAGTAAGGGTTCTCACACCACTTATGTTGTGTGTGTGAATTTTATACGTGAGTAGTGGGATTCTACAGCTTAAAGTCGACAGATTTTTAAGAAACTTTTCATGGAAATTTTATTTACTCTCAGAGTTTTTGCCAGAAGTCCTCAAAAAATATTCCTTCATATTTCCTTTTTTTCGAGATGTCTGTTCTGGGGTTTAAACTAAGGCCTCTAATAAGCCAACACACTACCTATTAGACTAGGGCGACTTTCTTTTTTTTTAAATCATCATATCTAAGCATATATATTGAGGGAATGTGGTTCCCACTTGCTATTCTTTATAAAGGGATGCTTAAAAATTTAAGGTTATTAATAAAGTAACAGTCTCCTCGAACCATCCTCTGAAGATGAAAACTACATATTGATGAATAAATTAAATCGGAAGCTCTCTCTCCCTCTCTGCGTTTGTGAGGTGTTATTATGCTCATAACAACATATTTAAGCTTATTTTGCCTTTTTTTTGGACTGTTTCAATGGTTTCATTTGATATTATTTTTGCTTTGATAAAATATTGGTCTCTTACAAAAAAATTAATTTGTTTTTAATATTACTATGTGGACTTAATTTATTTGTTGTCCTATTTGCTTGCCGCCGTTGATTTCTTTTTTGTCTTGTTTTTATTTTGTTCTGTCGCAACTTGAACAAATTAGTGAATATTTGTTTTGAAGTCTATTTTTTTTTTGTTTTGCTTTGTTTGTTTTTTTATATACCTTTGGTGGTCAATTAAGCAAAAATAATTTAATTTTAACAGTATAAACACCAGCATAGGTGCGAGGTGGTAGACTAAGTTGATGTTCGCGTTTGTAACAGCAAAGGACAACACTTGAATATATCGCTTCGAAGTTAAAGGCAAATCATTCAAGTTAAGGTTAAAAATACATTTTGACAGGAATTTAGAACGATTTAACGATGAAATCCATTAAAAAATAAGCGAGTTTTGCATGTGTAGAAGCATCAGTTTCAGTGTTTTATGGAGGGAACATGCGGCATTAATTGGGTTCAATGGTAATAACTCGGTTTAATAGGCTGTAAAGAGTCTGTCTTTCTATTTGTTGGGTCCTACAACAAAGAGTCACAAAGTAGAATATTATTAACTTTCCATTTCGGTCCAGTAGATCTAAAGTCATCTTTAATTACAGGCGAATAGTTAGCACTACTTAGTACCTCAAAACAAAGTTTACTTTTTGGCTATTTGTATGCTAGTTTAGCCTATACAGTTCTATAGGGTGGTTCATTGATGGTATTCTGTTAAAAAGTTTGTGAACCGCATGATCTAACAAAACACGCTTTTTGCCGCAGATGCTTTCATTACTTCTATTATGACACTTTTGCTGCTTCTGCAGTAGATATCTAACAACAAGAAGCGTAGCTAAAATTTCTTATGTTTTGGGAAAATGTATTCAGTATGGTAAAGAAATATACTTTGGACAGTTCAACAGTTCATGTGCCTTAAATGGTCACAAGAAAGTATAGGCTTCCCACTTATTTAAAGATTGCTTTTGCTTTGGAAACTACCAAATATAACGCATTTTGCAAGCTCCAATACTTCTAGTGACATCTATTCTTGCTGGAGTGCAATAGGTACTACTTAGGCCATAAAGTGAGGTTATGTTTTAGCTCTTCCATAGGCCTATAATTTTCTATAAAGTCGTTATTCTGCAGCCCTGATTTATAAGTTCTGTTAAGCACAGAATTTTAGAAAATCCTCATAGCACTCCTGCTGATTCCGATCCAACTACTTAATAGTCAGAAAGGAGAGTAACTAGTATTTCAATGTACTGGCAGATAAGAAATGCCAATTATTATCCTACTTCTTCCTTTTGCAACATCTGATTCAGAATTCGAATTTATCATTATTCCTAAACACTTGCCACAACGAGATTGAAAGTTAATGGAGCACTGTCACTTGTTGATGGTTGGATAACGTACATACGTACGTAATTAGTCAGTACAACCCTTGAATCAGGATTACGCCACACCACTTAATTTGTATCCATGAGTGGAGAGGAAGTCGCCGAAGAAATATTTTTAATATTTCGTTCTGGGGCTTTACGTCTAACAAGCCAACACCCTACTTACTAGACTAAGGCGACTACAATGGTTAATAGAGACACATATAGGAAGGGTAAATCATTTGGGCACTGAAGGAAAGAGGAAAAAGACTGATTTCTATGCGCCCTGAAAGACTGTGGAAACGTTACTGGACCGAGTCTTTAATGACTGATTGTTCATAGTTTACTTCCTGCATTTAATCTAACCCTGGCGATTGTATTGAAATTTGTGGCAATATCGTTCAGCATTTGGTTCTACGTACAAATACATTTTTTTTTCCAAGTATGTACAGAATCGTACTCCCCAGGTCAGACATCAAAACGAAACATGAAAAAAAAATATATTTCTTCGGCGACTTCCTCTCAGCAGACTTCTGGCAAAAACTTTGAGAGTAATTAAAATTGCCATGAAAAGTTTCTCAAAAATCTGTCGTTCGGAGTCGACGTTAAACTGTAGGTTCCGACACTCAAGTATAAAATTAAGGCACACAACATAAGTGGTGTGAGAAGCTAGGTTGTAAGCCTGTATGTACAGAATCAAGTATTCGAACTTAATCGACTGTAGCTTTTCCTCCACTCGATTTTAATGAATATTTTTTAGATGAGTGTGTGCAACCAAATAGCACAGTATGTATTGTAAAAGCAAAACAAAACAAAACAGAAATGAAAAAAAATTTTGGATTTTTTTTCTTCTTCTCTTTTTTTAATCTTCTCAACAATTGTGTTGTTGAGTGAGTGAGTGAATGAGTGTTTTTTTTTGTTTTGTATGTTTGTATATGTGAATTAAAAATTAATGAATGCATATGTGTGCGTGTGTGTATTATGTATTTGTTTTTATGTTTTCAATTAAAATTTATTAAAATTTAATTTCAATTTATGCATTTTATGGTTCTCATAATGACATATCAACAACATACAGCAAATTAAACTTTTTTTTCCTTTCTCTCTCTGTATCATTGAAAGAAGAACAGAAAGCCACATGGACTACTCAGCAGCCAAGCAAACCAGCACACATCCCTTGGTGTGCTAGCTAAACAGCTTCTTTACTTTGCTAGACTTATAGGCACACAGATAGGCTTTTAGATAGAGATACACAGTCCCTCATACGCTTCATATCTTTTAAATATGCTGTTGTATGTGTTATATTTATGGATCAGTTTGTTATCTCTCTTTATTTCGTTCTTTTTCTTTCGATGTGGGGAAATCAGTTGAAATGTGTTTTTTGTATTGCGAATAAACAGCTTTAAAGTTCTTATGTTGCTGGTGTTGTTGTTGTTGTTGCTGGTGTTGTTATTGTCAATCCATCTATAGCAACATGAAAATTCAATAAACATAAGAATTGTAAAATTATGACAAAATTTTACAATGCAAAGTCACAATGTGTATGCCTCAAATATTGTGGCATGCGCATGTGCAACACAAACACAAACATAGAATGCAAACAAGTCGTCAAACAACTAAAAGTTCAAGTTCTTCAGCTGTTGTCATGGTGATGTTTTTAAAAAGGGTAACACCCTACATTCTGCAAGGAAAACATATAATTTTAAGGAATCATATGTCATAACGAGGGTATGTAAGCAAAATATATATATATATATATATATATATATATATATATATATATATATTATATATATATAGTGGCGTGATCTACAGTTCAATGTCAGATCCGAACGATAGATTTCTGAGAAACTTTTCATGCCACAAATCTGCTGAGAGAAAGTCGCCGAAGAAATATTCTTTCGTAATTCATTTCAATTGATTTCAGAAGCTTTTCAGATCAATTTTATTTTGCTCTCAAAGTTTGTGCCTGTAGACTACTGAGAGCAAGGTCGTGAAAAGAAAAGAATATGAGTTCGTTGATTGCAAACAAAATAAGAATTAATTGGTTTTTAGTATCAATTAAATTCTTTATTGTTCGTACTATTTTTGAGTCGTGTCACTCTTTATAACTTGACGTATACGACAATAATTGCTTGTTCGCTATTCTTCTTTGCTTACGACACCTTCAAACCACAACTGTTCCCATCACACGCAACATGTTTTCACACAAGACTGATTGAATTCTTACTACTTTGTTGCCTGCTTTGTCTTGCCTTTTTATATGCCCATGTAAACAGTCTGATGAAAGTTCTTAAAGTCAAACGAACGTGGTTTCGATTTCTCGAAAACACTATCGTGGTTTCATTGTTGCTTGCGCATTTTGTTCATTTTGTTGCTTGTTGTTGCGTTTTCGCTTACTTTTCTATCACCTCATTATGAAAGAATGATGTTGTTGGTTTACTTGTAAACAAGTTCGTTGTATTTGTTTGTGTAGCTTTTGCGTATCATTTTAATGTTAAAAGATGTTACACCATTTCCATTTTCATAACAGTAAGTTTGAACCCCTAATAAGCCAAGACACTAACTATTGGACTACCGCGACTTCATGCAACATCATTATCCAATTATTCAAGGCATGCTTCTCCGTCCATTCAAAAAAAGGAGAATGAAAACAGTTGTTAGAACTAATCCAGCACTTGTAGATGGCATAGACTTACATGATTAAGAAATAATTTTCTGCCAAAGTGGAAAGCATAGAAGAAAAAAAATGGCCGAAGAGAGTGTTCTTCAACTTTTCTGGACTGGTTGGGTCATGCATATTCTCTGCTACTTTCAAGCACAGCTTCATTGCAACTTAATATAAACTTGGTTTAATTGAATACAGATTGAATTTAGCCAAAGCTATGATGTAATATGTGGTCAACAAAATTTTCTCAAAATCTTTTACAACTGCAAGCACCTTTCACCAACATTCGACTGGTTCTTTACGCTTCTGTACCTTGTGTATTATTTATTCAAATTCATCAAAAGCTTTTAAGGCTTTTTAACAACTTTTTAAACGCAAAGTAAATTGAACATTTTATTTACTATTTACGCCAGAAGATATAAAAAGTATAGTAATTTACCATTGGAAAAGTTAAAAAAAAATCAATCATCAGCAGTTTTATGAAGTTGTTTATCGATAATTTAATTAGTATTTTTCGAAAGTACTTTTTAAAGTACTTTTAACAATGTACTTAAAATTTTTATTTGAACATTTGCTCATTTTTTATTTTTTTTTTTAATTTTAAAATAAGTTTTATTGTTGTCAATACGTATGAAAAAGTACTAAACCAAGTGGATTTAAAAAACTAGTTTGCTAAGTACATACTTTAGAAAGATAATTTTATGAATACAATGAAAATTAATTTCTTTTAAAATTTCACTTTTTCCAAAGTTCTCCGGCGTTTTATATTCAGAAAGTAGTTTTTAAGTTCTTAATTCATGAAAAAAATTTTGAATTTTTCAATGAATTTAGAAGCCATCTATTAAAATTTTAGAAGCTTAGATGGTCAGTTACCACAGTGGGTACAGTAGGAGTCTACGAGCAAGGAGACTTGTTTCGTTGAAAGGCTCTGATTTTAGAAACTTCAATTTGGGAATTTCTTTGGCTTTTCGCCTCTTCATTCGGGAGGGTAGTGATGTAATCTTTAATTGTGCAAATCTAGTTTTGATTTAACCTTGCCGTAATCCAGTAGATAGTGTATTAACTCATTAGATGATAGTCCGCGTTTCAAACACCAACTCAGACATCTAGAACAAACCAAACACGAAGAAAAAATTATTGCTTCCTTTCTAGCGAAAACTCCGCTCGAATCTGTTGGATAACATGGATAAAATTAACAAATACAACATCAGTGCTGACTAAATGTTTGTAATGACTAATTAAATAAGTACAATATAATATCCAAATACACTATACCACACCACTACAATACACTGCGTAAGTACTTAAAAAAATTAGTATTTTAAAATCCTTTCTTAGAAAAGTACTTTATTTTCTCCAGAACTTTTCTAGAAAAGTTCTTTTTGCAATAAATACACTACACCAAATGACTGCGTCAACAGTTAAAAAAAAAACTTTTTTTTTTTATCCTTTATAGACAAATACTTTTTTCTTAAAGAATTTTTTCTAGAAAAGTACTTTTTCCAATAAATACACTACGTGAGTGGTTAAAGAAAACTATTTTTTTAAATCCTGTTTAGAAAAGTACTTTATTTCCTCAAGAACTTTTCTAGAAAAGTACTTTTTTCAATAAATACACTACAGTACAGTTAAAAATAACTATTTTTCTTTAGAAATCCTTTTTAGACAAGTACTTTATTTCCTCATGAACTTTTCTAGAAAATTACTTTTTTTATAATTCAATTCTTTGGTGATTTTCATTCGAAATGCTTTAAAAAAATTATTTTCTTTTACAATTCGTGTTGGGTTTGGTAAAATGTACTTAATTTCTATTACTTTAAAATAGGATTATGGCAATGGTGCCCTTAGGGCTACGTCATCCGCAACATTCCTAACCAGCCCTAACTAGCTATCACCAGAAATGGTGGCGCCATAAAACCATTACAGTTCAGAAGCTATGGTCAAGCCAAACTCTTGGGTATGTTTGGCCTCAATATGCTTGTCCATTACTAAACCTGCTTTCAACCCTGGTTTTGAGAAGAAAATATCGGATATACCTTTAATAATAGGAGTTTACACTTCTTATAGTGATATAATCATATTTACCGCCAATAAAGTGGCCATTAGACCCCTAGAGAATGTGTACGCCACAACTAAGACTGTCCAAGAATGCCAGGCGGGTCTGGAGGAGATAGCGATACATTCAACGGTTACTCTAAAGCAGGCACCAGGGAAATTTCAATTTTATTTATACATGAGATTGCTGTTGCCATATAGAGAGCCAGACAATTGGTCTTAGAAAGTCCCGATTCATTGGCAATTGAAAAACAGGTAACTAAACCTGCGAGACAGATCTGGCCCTACATGGATGCATATAAAACAGAATTTGTTTTGAAACTAAGAAGATTTTATTTGAGGAACATTGGCCTATGGGTGTTTACGCTAGGAGACTGGGAATATCTTATATCGACTGCAAAAGCTTTAATAGTGATGGTGAATAAGAGGCCACAGAACACCTTCTCTGTCATTATCTGGTGCTGAGGAATCTAAGAAGAAGAAAGCTTGGGTACCGAGACTATAGTGAGCAAACATATCTCGCCAAAAGCGATTTGAAAAAAGAATCTTGGATTGGTCGAGAGATACCAAGCTATAATTATGTGGCGGGGTATGCAACAAAGTGACCTTGCAGGATGTGCCTAAGTAAGATGGGCTCATCAGAGATCAGCAATGAGTATTCAAAAACATGACTAGAGTCGGATCATACTCATAATGTCTGATACTTTTACGCATTCATACTTATTTTGACATCATGCTCATACTACTCATATTACTCATTTCATCGTAGTCATACTTAACAATACGCATGATGTTGTTGATTTGGACTCTCCTTTACTCAACATTTACAAGAATCACAAGGTAAGTATGATTCGCGTACCAAAACTACAATACTCACTAGAAGGTTGTGTGTTTACTTTGTTTGCTGTCTTTGTCTTTTTCTTTCTTCTTTTTTTGTAAATGCAACAACAACTAAGACTGTAAATTTTGATGAATGATTAGAATCACTCGAATCATTTATGAGTATTATAAGTATTTTTCTAAATTTATGAATCTGAATGAGTAGGCATATGAATCAATCATATTTCGAATGTTATGAGTTTGATGTCAACGTTGTACTCATACTCATTGCAACCTGTACTTATAAATCATTATTGTAGTGAGTACGAATGAATCAGAATAGTTGAATTTAAATACTGTTGACTCATTCATACTCAAAATTTCATGAGTACTTATGAGTAGCGAAAAAATGTTCCATTGCTGATCTCTGGTGCTCATTGCGATGTACCTGTACTTATAAATCAATGTTCTAGTGAGTACGAATGAATCAGAGTAGTTGAATTTCAATACTGTTGACTCATTCATACTCAAAATTTCATAAGCACTTATGAGTAGCAAAAAACGATTCATTGCTGATATCTAGTGCTCATTGAGACGGCTGCTAGTTTATCTTAACCTACTTCAAAAGCTATAACAAAAATTAAAATTTTTTTACAACTACCTCCTGCTGTAGGGTATTTAAACCTATTACAGTATAAACTGATATGTTCTGTTTGGGTATATGTACCACATTAATGTACGGACGACGCTCGTATATCTTGTTTTTATTTGAAAACCTTGTCAAAGTTGCCACATGCTGTTGATGTTGCATTAAGTCTGTACATTAGTGAGTCTGTTGTCATTTTGTTGTTGATGGCTTTTTGTATGGAATATTGGTGTTGTTGTTGTTGTTTTTTTTGCACAGTGTGCTCGTGTACGTTAATGCATTTTTTAAATAAATTCACATAAAAATTTGTCGTCTCCTTTGGGAAATTGCGGCTGCTTTTCAATTCATCTTCTAAGCTTTGTTGAGGCACACAACACAAGGATGCTGTGCTATGGCTTGACTTTGTAAGTAATTTGTAATTTTGGGAATAATTTTTTATGACTTGATGTGTCTGTATGTAATTTTTTAAATCAAAAATCATTTTAAATGAAAATGTTTACCTTTGTTTCCTTTTTGTTAAAACTGAGGTGTTTAAATGCTGTTTTCCTTATAATTTACGATCTGTAATGATAAGATAAAAAATATGGAAAATTAATTAAAATTAAATACCAATTTTTATTTAATTCTGTCGATATATGTTTTTATGCGCCTGAATTGCTTCATAAAACCTAAGAAAGAATTGGCATTTTTGCATGTGATTATTAAAAGGAAATGAACAGATTTGCTGCCATATTTTAATTTTATTCAAGCTTTTTATGATATTTTATTGTCATTTTATATTTCATTTAATATTTTATTTTATTTTCATTAATACTCTTTAAGATAAAAATCAAAACGTAATTTTTATAATTTATTTTATTAGCCAACCTTACCAAATGGCCAATGGCCAATATCCTACCAACCAATGCCTTCTACTCTAGATTATTGCTATCGTTTGCTTAATTAACTCCAATATTTAATAAATGTGCGGCTTATCATATTCACTCGAGAGCATATTAAAAAGAAAAAGAGGCGAAAATGCATAAAATTATGATCATTTCCACCTTTCCAACCTTTTTTAGTTCAGGTGGCTGTGCTAATTTATGTCGTCTTATAGGCCAGCCAATCATCATAGCTGGTAGAAGAGAAATGAAAACGTTCCCTAAGATTTAATTTCTATTTTCAATAGAGCTGTATTGGCCATATTATTTCAATGGTTTTTGAGATAATGTATGTGTCAGTTATTGGCAAAATACTTAATAAAAATAAACTTTATGCCATATGATGGTTAAGAATATACATATGCGCCATTAAAACTAATGAAATCGCTTTCCGGTTAAGCGCAAAGGAACAAAAAGAAAAAAGCAAGAGGCAACTAAATTAAAGACTTTCTAATATTTCTTCAGGTTCTAATTAAAAATGGAAAAAATGATGACTAGAAATTAAATGTTGGCCTTAAATTAAAATGGTTTGTAAGTGATTTCGCAAAGAAATTTTATTTGTCAAGGAATCATGTTTTTTAACAAAATGAAATACAAAAAATTAATCAATTTAGAGGTCTGTATATACACAGAAATCCCCATAGTCTCATAGCCATTGGCTCATTAGACGTAAGGCCATGCGTCAAAACCCAGCCCAGATATCTCCAACAAAACGGAATATGAAAAATATTCCTTAGGCGTCTTCCTCTCAGCAGTCTTCTGGCAGAAACTCTGCGAGTAAATAGAATTGAATTCGCCTTGAAAAATTCCCCATAAATATCTGTCCTTCT
Organism: Sarcophaga rosellei; assembly: GCA_930367235.1. NCBI lineage: Eukaryota > Metazoa > Arthropoda > Insecta > Diptera > Sarcophagidae > Sarcophaga > Sarcophaga rosellei. The sequence continues at coordinate 52,282,891 of OV884020.1, forward strand.
TCGTAGTCGTCTTCAAACTTCAGATCGCGCCACTGTTTCCTTCGTTAAAAAAGTTGTCCACACATCGAAACAAATGATAACCTGAAGATCAGAATAATTGTTTTTGATCACAACTGTAGAAGCAAAAATTTAGACAGTTTTTGTTTTACGGCATTTTTAAATTAAAATTTTTAAGTGGCCCAACCTTTAGTTGATTTAGACGACATTGGATTTACTTTGGGATTTTGTTACGTGTCTAGTGGGGTTGATGGTATTTGTAGAAAATTGAGAGGTGGGATGGGAGTATCACACTATATTGGAACTGTAATCCAAAGGAACCCCAATAGAACCTAATTAGCGAACTTTGAAATCCGAGAAATATTAGAAATCTGTCAATGGCATACGAGTCCAAAACAAAAAAAAAAAAAAAAAACAAAAAAAAACCAAAAAAAAAGGAATAAAAAATCCGAAGATAATTTCGTACAGATCCCCAAACTTACGGCATTGTGTTAAACATACATACATAATTGGCCATTACAACCCTTCGTCAGGATTACGGCCTAGCTTCTCAACACCATTCATGTTGTGTGCGTTAATTTTATACATGAGTGGCGGGACCTACAGTTTAAAGTCGACTCCGAACGACAGATTTTTTTGAGAAGCTTTTTCATGGCAATTTTTTTACTCTCAGAGTTTTTGCCAGAAATCTGCTGAGAGGAAGTCGCCGAAGAAATACTTTTTGTATTTTGTTTTTGATGTCTGGCCTGGGATTCGAACTCGGGCCTTTCGTCTAATAAGCCAACACACTACCTACTAGACCACGGCGACTTCCATTGTGTTAAACTGAAGCATAAAACCCAAGATGGGCTGTTTATTTGTAGATTGGCAGCATAATTAAGTCAAATTGGAGAGAAGTTCTCTTCGTATCTTCTACACGCGAGAACTTTTTATTAGAAGCGAAATATCGACATAAGGCAGAGGCTGTTGGTTTAAAGAAGTAAACTTTTTTGCATTATATGCGGTATATTTCAGCCCAATAGCATAACCATTACATTACGCAGAGAAAATGTGCCTTAGTACGGCGGCCAAAAGATTTTTTGCACTACCTTCCATAAATAAAAATTGCCATGCAAAGTTTCTCAAAAATATATGTCGTTCAGAATCGACTTTAAATGCATTAGTACCTCATAGGTTTCAAGAATTTGATCCGCTGATTCATTTTCATCGTCACCGAATCTAGATGTTAAGGACGAGACAACTGCCATTCTCAATAAATGTATCCTGAGTCTATGCCCTGTCATAAGACCGGTTACCATCCTTAAGATATTCCTGGTTAGTGTAATGTACGACTTAGCATATCAAATAAGTAGTGAACAGTTTTGTTTTTAATATTGCATTACGGTGTACGATTTAGAGTCAATCAATTTTGTAATTGAGCTCAAGACCCATTAAAAAATGTATTCCAAAAATCAAATCAAACTTAACTTGGATTAGCAGTCTGATTATAAAAACTGGGCTCTATTAGGCCACGAAGATATCATTTAATCTAGCCCCTAAGAATGTTACCAATATAAGCAATTTAAACTTTAATCGTATATGTATGTGACGTACATGCTCGATCCATATTTAGCTGGCGACGGTTAGTGACAGTAAGCTTACCGTTTGTCAACAAACGTACTGCCTTAATCGACAGTTTCGTAGACAAATCATAACTGCAATTCGGCGTCGTTATCAATAACTCCAAACTTTACAAGAGAAACAACATGGCTTGTTGTCTAATATAGATCGTAAATTGCGATATTATATAGACCACAGCTCTGTTGATACTAGGGCTAACAAACTGAGCAATTAATGAAGTATTTTAGTAGGATTAACTTGTCACACACACACACTTATTACACCATTTTTGGTAGCAATTTGACAGCAAGACTTTAGTATTTCTCAAAGGTAACTTTGAATTTTAGGATTGTTTTTCATCAGAATAAAAATGAAGTTTTATGTTCATACTACACTTGCATACATCATTCAGCATAGCATTGACAAGCTATAAAAAATTACTGGCAACTTTAAAGCGGAGCAAATGGCTACTCAAATGAGTTACAATCCAACACGAGTGAGAGACAACCGTAGCAGCCATAAATTATTAACTTAAAGTAGGTGGTCGAATAAAATAGAATTTTTTGTTTTTGTTGTTATTGTAGTGAATGGCTATAAAAACTGGCACACTTACTCAGAACAGAAAAAATACACTGAAAGAAAAATATTTTTTTTATCCCACAACAATTATGTAGTACAGTTTCAAACCCTTTGAAAAAGTAGTTCAAAAAAATTTTTTTAATGCAGATTTACTGTACAATGTACACACATATATATAATAACAATAGACCACAGTATATTTTATGGGAAAATGTCAAAAAATAAAATGTCAGCTTTAATAGCCCGCAAATCTTTTACGAGCATATTTGGCAACACTTACAACCCAAGGCTTTTATAAATCGATAGAAAAAAAAGAAAAATGAAAACAACAAACATTTTCCTTATGAATGAAAAGCTTTCAATAGAAATATGTTCATGTTATGGAGGAGAAAAACGGAAAAAAGAAACGAAGAAAAATATGAAGCAGAAGTAATAAAAGAAATGAAATATAAAAGATCGTTCATTTGTACATTCTCTCTCGTTTTGGACTTAATCAACTAAACTTAACTAAACACTGCAAACAACAACAAAAACTATTCACAGTAATAGTAAATACGAGCTTGACAATAATTAAAGGCAAATGATTGAAGTTAGTATTAGAAGGTCTTACATTCGTAATGAACAAATTACTTGAATTATTTTTTGGAGTTAAGAAATCAAATTTTATTTGATAAGATTTATAAATTAACTGTTACTTTTCAATCGGAATAATTTACCTTACTTTTATAATTCTTAGCCTTCACCTAGATTTCGATTGATATGCAAAATTCCCAATGTTTGCCGCCGTTGTCTTCCGTTGTCTAGTTTTCTCGCTTTATTTTCTACCAGGTCCACACATTGGCCAACCGTGGACCAATTTTTTTTAGGCCTTTTATTTTAATTCACTATTATTAAGAAATACAGCGACTCTGGCTTTCATAAAGTACCTCCGTCAACCCCTTATTATATGTATAATTTGTTTCAGTTTCATTAATCAGGTTTTTCTAGCAAAGCAGGGTCACTATCGTCACCTAGAAACAACGTTCTCTAAAAAATATATATACACACACATACCTAATCGGTCATTACAACCCTTCGATCATGATTACCACCTAGCTTGTCACATAACTTATGCCGTTTGTGTCAATTTTATACATGAGTGGTTGGCCCTAAAGTTTGAAGTCGATTCCAAAAGGCAGATTTTTAAGAAACTTTATGACAATTTTATTTATTCTCAGAGTTTTTGTTAGAAATCTGCTGAGAGGAACTCACTTCTAATAAGCCAGCACACTACTAACTAGAAAAAATATAAGATTTCATTATAATCAGTTGTGGGGTACTTAGGCCCTAGTCTTTCTAAGAGGGTAACATTGCCTGATCTCTGTCTAATATATGTGGCTGATGTTGTAATATTTGGAGAGTCAGCGGGCTTCTTGCCTTGTTAAATGGATTATTCTCAGTAGAATTTGATGGAAATTTAAAAATTTGATAAAAAAAAATTCTCTTAAGCATCGAAGGCGTAGCCATTGACTGTAAGCTTAATTATCTGCTTGTGGAGCAAATATTCTGCATTTGGCTTAACTTGATAGACTACCGTTTTGTAGCAGTGCAGGCAAGCTTGACACTTATCTTGACGTTGATGTCTTTTTCAGCAGAAACTTCTTCGCAGCGAAATTGAAGAGATCGCTTAATAAGGAATCGCATTTCTTGTATTGGTCAAGAACGGTTTTTGGAACAGAACCAGGAGTCTTTGATCCTACAATGAAATCTTTCAAATCCATGAGGAAACTCGCAGACGTCTGGGCCATGGAAAAATGTGTCCAAATCAAGCTGGACAGAAGTTTAAAGCAATTCTGGTGTATAGTATAGCAATACTATTCATCTGGCAATCACGCAGCCATCGAATACTCGGCACTTATAATGTTAAAGTTGTAGGGCTGTCTGGAAAAGCTTAAGCAGCAGGGTGGACAAAATCGGGTTATTCTCTGCTTCGTCCTAAGTTATGTGATAGCTTTGGAAGAGAGGAGCTAACACGTCGCTGATGAGGCCAGAATATCTGCATATGGAGTGGGAACAGATGCTTGTAAGGGTATACACAAAGAAAGGGAAGATAAATAGAAGCAAATTCTGTTCCCAAACCAAATAGGTTTGGGGCAATCAAACATTAAAGGTAAATACCACTGCATATCAGATGCTGAGCAGGCTACGAGGAGCATCATTAAGTTTATCGTGACAATAAACTTGCAATAGGTCTAATAGGGACATCCTATATAGACTGAGTTAGTACAATAGATCGTATGAATGCAGTACTATGGCATTGGTTACTACAACCGTTCAGTCACTTATGTTGTGTGTGTTAATTTTATAAATACGGCTCCGAACGACAGGTTTTTAGAAACTTTTTTCATGGCAATTTTATTTACTCTCAGAGTTCTTGCCTAGACTTTGAATCATGGCCTTACGTCTAATAAGCCAAAACACTGCGAGACCATCAAGAAGCTTACTTGCGATAAGGAAAATGTCTTCAATGTCTATATTCACATTGGTACTGCCACCTCGGCGGGCAGCCTATTAAGTTCAGAAGTTTTGTTGATATTGTCGTCTATAGTTGGTAAAACACTTTCTTTAATGTTGAACTGGGGTCTTCTTTATTCGAAATGTTGCCTCTACAACCGCTTTCTGAAGTATACAATGAGCTTGAAACCTTCTGTCAGGTGATTGACACTCTTGCTGAAAATGTTTAACAAAGGGAATGGGGTGCCAGCAGCTTTCAATCAACTTCAAAGATTTCGTAAAGTTATTTTAGTTTGGAAAAGCTGTCATTAGCTGGCTTAAATCCGATTAACTGGTTTTGGGCATTGATTTTGAATTCCTGTGTACTGTGAGCTATCTTAGTGTGAAATTATTCGTTGTGGAACCAGTTGGCATGAAGCTACTTTAGTATGAAGGAATGATACAAATCATATGGGGTTTTCATTTATCATTTGACAGGAAACATTGGTCTCTGATGAAGCATTGAGTGGGCCAATTATAAGAATAATGAGAAGCTAGATCATAAATCTGTTGACGCATTATTTGTCTTCTTTTTTCTTGTACAAATTATACTGGCATCGTTTTTAGGTTCCAAATTTTGTTGGAAATCAATACTGAAACTCACGTCTACTGCTTTGAGAAGTTCTACTGATATGCCAGTATTTATATTTCATTATTTCAAATCGATGCCCAAAGTTTAGAAACGGCTACTAAGTGTTATAGTTTTGGATAGTTTTTTATTCTAGATATAGGGGGAGGTCTTCTCAGAAAATCGGTTTTATACTTGAAAATGATTTGAACGTAAATTTATTTGTTTAATACGATACTGCCTCGTAAGTTTTACGACTTTCTGTATAAAGACTATAAAATTAAAAATTAAAAAAATTTATATTTCTTTGATTTTGCCACATACGACCTTTTCCGTTACGTGCCAAAGCCCATTTAAACGTCATAGTTTAGTAATATTCACTAATTCTAGAACACTCCAATACAAGTGCTTTTTTTCTTTCGTTTTTTGGCATAAAAGTCGATGATGTTTTCAGTTTTGAATTTTTTGTGCTGATGTGATGCTTCAAGTCCGTTGTCCATCGTTCGTTGTAGACTCAAATGAGCTGAATGACTGCCATAAAAATGACAGTTCAGCTTGTTTGTTTAACATAATTTACGGCTAGAATTTTTAATTTTAAGCCCATTGAATACACACACATTGTATTGCATCGCTCTTTACTTTTTTGTTTTTTGTTTGTTTCTCCTGAAAAGTAGTTTAAATTTTTTGGTTTTCACTCTTCATTTTTCTTTTTATTTGTTATTTTTCTAAAGGTTTTTATTTTACATTTTGACCAACCTCACAGTGTTTGCTTGCATTCTGTTCGGCTGTGAGTTCGTTCTCATAAAGTGGTTTAAAAGTGTCAATGCAGAGGGCGTGGGAGAAGTGGGTGTTTGTTGAACTACAAATAAAATTGTAACTAAAGGGGCTTATTGTTTAGCGTTCAAATAAATATTCAAAAAAAATTTTTAAAATAAAAATATTTTTTATTAATTTCTATTAGATTGCCTTGTTTACTCGATTAACCGGTTTAAACATTTTATTCGGTTTAAAAAATCAATCAATTTCATTCCATTAAGAAAATACACTATATGGTAAACAAATTTTTTTTTACAAAATATGTATTCGGTTAATCGGTTATTCAAAACTGGTTTTTAAATGGTTATGCAGATTAGATTTAAAAATATCTGAATATTTTTTATAAAGGCATAGTATACAGCCTTTATTCGCCTAAAAAATTTTATTCGGTTACTCGGTTTCAAGTCACTGTACTAAGACTATTGCTATCTTAACTTATCTGTCTATTCAAAGCAGTGAATTATAACATGATCTGGGTTCCAAGCAGGTTTGCATTATTTCCCATGCTTAGCTGATTAAATTTTTCCAGACCATCCTGTACCATTCTCGAGTTAATTCATATGAGTCGACTGCTCGGATAGGCGACTTTGTCTCTTCTAACAAAAACTCTAAATGCCAATAAAATTGCCAAAAAATTTCTCAAATCTATCATTCGCAACCGATGTTAAACTGAAGGTGTCGCCGCAAATTAAATTGATACACACAACGACGGTGGTGTCAGAAACTAGGTCGTTATTCTAACTAAAGTGTAATAAGCATTTAAGTAAGTAAGTTAGTAAATCCAATAGAGTACTTAGCGCTGCAGTAGCATAGATTTTCGTTCCTCCTGTTGCCAGTCTCTGTATTTCTACATTTAAGCTGTTTACACATTCGTCCTGCCTGCCTTAACAATAGCGCCATAGATCTCAATAGATCTGATCGTAGTGGTACACAACCAATACATAATTCTTGTATTAGTTTAGGTTAGGTAGAAGTGATTGCTTTGATTATCAATGCACCACACAGCCACAGCAAACTCATCGACGAAGTTTTTCAGCTGCATATTAAAAGCACCACGTACTCACCTAGGCGTCGAAAATGCTTGGTGTGAGAAAGTTTCTTCTTTTTCATGAATATTATCAGATATGTAGTCGCCGTAGTCCAATAGGCGTCTTATTAGACGTTAGGCCACGATTCAAAACCCAGGCAGACATCTTCAACAAACGAAATGCGTAGAAAAATATTTCTTAGGTGACTTCCTCTCGCAGATTTCTGGCAAAATATCTGAAAGTAAATGAAATTGCAAACCCCATAGGTTCCAGGAATGTTGTCCGCTGATTCATTTTCATCGGCACGGAATCTACATGTTGGGTTCGAGATAACTGCCATTCTGAATAAATGTACCCTGAGTCTATGCACTGTTATAAGACCGGTTACCAACCTTAGGATATTCCTGGATAGATTAATGTAAAACTTAGCATATCAAATAAGTAGTGAACAGTTTTGTTTTTAATATTACATTACGGTGTACGATTTAGAGTCAATCAATTTTATAATTGAGCTCAAGACCCATTAAAAATTTTATTCCAATAATCAAATCAAACTTAAACTTGGTTTAGCAGTCATATGCGTTCAGTCTGATTTTAAAAACTGGGCCCTATTTGAACACAAGGTACCGTTTAATATAGCCCTTAAGAATTGTACCAATAATAGCTAGTTAAGCTTAGCCGGCATCGTACTATGTTCTACCAATTATTCTAAACCAGTTTACTGCCATCATTTCTCTTTTCTTTTGTACTTTATGTTATTGATTATATTCAATTACTTCAGTTTTATTTTCTAACCTCAGAATGATGCCATTAAACAGCATCATCAAAATTTAATTCTTGCGATCAGAACTAAATCGCCGCAGACTATGTTATCTGGAGTTCAGGCATACCAAGCTATACATTACTGGTAAAATAACAATTACGTGTGTGAAGTCTGTGATTGGGCCTGCCTTTATTATTTCGTTCCCTGTGTTTGTTTTTGCAAATCGTGTGTATAGGCCATCTGTCATATCGACGCCTCCATTAATGTTCTTGCATTTTTAAATTCTACGTTCTCTAACTCAAATACTGTCAAAATTTGGTTAAGATGCGCCGATCCGTTCCGAAGTTATAGGGAAAAATCTACTTAGAATACACATATAGTCATATGGCGCGCGAAAACTTTGAGAGCTCATAACTCAAAACACACTTTTTCGACTTAGAATGTTATAGAACGGAGGCGTCGATATATCCTGATATCATTGCGTCATATCTCCTATTTATGACGTTGTTGGCCTTGTAAACAAATGAAATTTCTGTGTCAACAGTACGTACTTGACTTCCAAGGACTTCTGAATGCATTCCACAAAATCTACAAGAGGTATGCCAATAGATTTGATAAAATGTAGTACCTCCAGGGATATTTTCGACTTGAAGCAATTAATCGATTATTTCAAACCCGGTTTTTACAAATTGGAAAATATGAAAAATGTTTTATTACTTTCAAACGATTAATCGGCTATTTGAACCCGTTTTTTTGGAACTTTTTTCAAAGATTTTTGATCCGCCTCTGCTCCATTAGTAAATATTTTAATTTTAAGTACGTTACACGTGCACTTTTTAATTCGTTTGTATGTAACTTTTTTGAATTGTTTTTGTTTGTTTTTTTTCATGTGCTTTTTACTTGTTCGCTTAGATAGTAAAACAGCGGATATTTTGCTTGTTTGCTTGTGCCGAATGAGCCTCTGAGTCTGATGCCTACTGACAAGAGCATGTGGTTTACGTTTTCGTTCGTTCATTTATTCATTCATTCATTCTTTCATTTTCAATATGCGAAATTAAAAATGCGTTTTTATGGCAACTCGTAATTTCTGCATGCGGTCTGTTTCGGTTTCCTGTACGTATGCTACACTTAAACAAAATATATGTTGCATGCTACTCCAGTGGGTATAAAATGTATACAAACGTACGTACGTGGTAGTTAGGGCTCTAAGGGTTAGGGAACATGTAAAGGAATATAATTTTGAAAGAGCACATTTTTTTGTCTTTTATATGCTCGCACACACATTAACTAAACAATTAACCTGGCCCAAACGTACATATATTATAGACGAAAATTCTGATGGAGTAATAGAGACGGTAGGTTGGTGGATAGAAGAGTCTCTTATAGTGGGATGTTGATGTTCAAAAAGAACAAAAAAAAAAATCAAATTTAGCTTTGGTGAGTGCCGTGGTAAAGCATAATGTTATGAGTAATGTTATGAGTATAGTTGTAGTGAAAAGTAATTTCATGTAGAAAGGGAATTTTAAAGTAATGAAGTGCACTATGGGATGGTTTTTATAGGAAAACTGGAAAATATTATGAAATTTCTCCCTCAATAACTCAAAATTTTATTTGAAATTCCTGAACTCTTTTGTAATTATTTGTTATGTATGTGAATACAACCCATAGTGCAGTTAAAGTTTATCTAAACATTTACCCAAATAAGAGCACTACGCTAGAGAATTGAAAACAGCATAAAATATAATTTTACAAAAGCAAAAACAACAAAAAAATTATAACCAGGTTGGTTTGCAAACAGTCAGCTAGCAAGCAATCATCTAAACATTGGAGGAGAAGAGAGCGGAATCGAGAGAGAGAGAGAGAGCAAGCAAGGGAAAAATGCGTGTTTAATGTCGGCAATTAATGTCAGTCGGTGGGCGTAATGAGTATTTTCTTTTTTTTTTTGTAAGTCTGCACTAGGCGAATAAACTCCTAGGACCCATGGTAATATGATTTATGATGTTGAACTAACTTATGCGCAACTATTTTGCATCATAAAATATTTATTTTAAATTTGCTACAAAATAACAACAACAGCAACAACAATAACAGCAACAAAATAACATATCAAAAAATAAAACTCAAGCAATTGAATATAATCAAGAGCATAAAGTACAAAAGAAAGGAGAAATCATGATAGTAAACTGGTTTAGAATAATTGGTAGAACATAGTACGATGCCGGCTAAATATGGATCGAGCATGTATGTCACATACATATACGATTAAAGTTCTTAAGGGATATATTAAATGGTACCTTGCGGCCGAATAGGGCCCAGTTTTTATAATCAAACTTTGCCTGAATATGACTGCTAAGCTAAGTTTAATTTTGATTTGATTTTTGAAATAAATTTTTTAATGGGTCTTGAGCTGAATTATAAAATTGATTGAGGCCAAATCGTACACCGTAAGGCAATATTTAAAAAAAGAAAAAAACTCTGCACTTCTTACTAAGTCGTGCATCACACTATCCAGGAATATCGTAAGGTTGGTAACCGGTCTTATAACAGGGCATAGACTCAGGGTACATTTATTGAGAATGGCAGTTGTCTCGGGCTTAACATGTAGATTCGGTGACGATGAAAATGAATCATCAGGACACATTTTTGCAACCTGTGGCGCATTAATGCATCTCATGAAAAAAATACTTGGGAACATATCAAATTCTGAGCTCAGAATTGCCTTTGTTGACACCGAAAAGCATTCTAAAATTTTTCAGAACAAGAGCCTGGAAAGACAATGCAGGGATACCCAATAAAGTTGGAGGGTATCCCATAATTGGTCATTACAACTCTTCAATCAGGATTACGACCTAGCTTCACACACCACATATTTGTGTGAATTTTATCCATAAATGGCGGGACTTACAGTTTAAAGTCTACTCCAAACGTCAGACTTTTTTGAGAAAGTTTTCATGGCAATTTTAATTTATGGAGGGTAGTGCAACAGATCTTATGTTTATGCTATTGGGCTGTAATATGCCACATATAATGCAAAAAATTTTACTTCTTTAAATCAACAGCCTCAGCCTTACGGCTATGTTTCGCCTCAAGTAAAAATATTTCTCCCTCGTAGAAGATACGAAAGGAACTTGTCTCCGATTTGACTTAATGCTGCTGACAATCTACAAATAAACAACCCGTCTTGGGGCTGTTTGTGCATTAATTTTAATACAATGCGGGAAGTTTTGGGATCTATACGATATTATATTTGGAATTCCCCACCGGGTTTTTTTTTTTTTTTTTTTTTTTTTCGTGGGACTCTTATGCCAATGAGAGATTTTTAATAATATTTGGTTAATGAAAGTAACATGACCATATGTTTAGCTTATTGTGTATTCTGTTAAATACATAACGTTGCTCTGTTAATATTAACATTAGAGATTTTTTCGATTTTTTCTTCACACACATATATAGAATTCTTTTTAAGTGTTACAATCAACAAGAGTATGTGAGATGTTTGTCAGCTACAATCATTTGTTTACTTCATTACATAGTCGTTCGTACAAATAACAAAGTAATTCTCATTTAGTTTATTACTATTTAATAATAAGTAAATTATATTGTATTTGGAGGGTGGGCGGTGGTGGCAACTTGAAACCTTCTCGAACTCGGAAGTTCACTAATTGGGTTCTATTGGGGCTCCCTTGGACCACAATTCCAATTTAATGTGATACTCCCATCCCACCTCTCAACCTTCTACAAAGACCATCAACCTCAACCTCCCATAAGTAAATCCACTGTCGTCTAAATCAACTAAAGGTTTTTTAAAATACCGTAAAACAAGAAGGTTTCGAAATTTTGCCAAATTTGTTTCTTTTTTGTTGTGAAGTACAATTATTGCGGTTAGAAATGGAATAATATTTCATTCATATGGCTGCCACGGCTGGCATCACAGTACGTCATTCGTTCGGACCAATTTTCGAGTCCTTTTTCGAGTCTAGGGTGTCACAACTCGGCAGTGGGTGGCATCACGAATGTTAGCCTTCAAATGCCCAATAGTGTCTGATTTGTCGGCACAACACTTTCCTTTAACGATGCTCGACAGAACATAGGCGAACTGTGTCAAATCCCAGCATTTCTCAGCCAATTAAACTGCCATCAAACCTTTGACACAATAAATCGATCGTGATTTCACCATCGTGTTGAAATCAAACATTGTTTACATGTATGCCATGAAGAGCGGGTATTTCTTTGTACCGATAGGTGTCTCTAATGACCGTTTATACATCCTGCTACGAAAGTTATTATCATTATGGGGTTGTTGCATTCAAAGGGTTTCTAGTGTTCGTGACAATATTAAGTTATTTAGCAGGTCAAATGTTCATAAGCGATTGGATTCTAGTTGTATTAAAATTTTAAATTGAATTGTTTTTTTTCCTTCTATTTAAAATAATTTTGTCTCTTATATTTCCGATTTTCCTTGAATTTTTTTTTTTTTTGCTTTATTTTAGGCTTACATGGAGTAAAGTGCGTGATTGGCCTCCGATATTTTGTACAAAAACAAATTTCATGTAATTCTACAACCAGCAGTACAAAAACAACAACAAACTTTAATCATACTAAGGTAAGTGGATTACAAAAAATATATGAAAAACGCTTTAAACTAGACTCTGTTACTAAAACAGGGGAATTAACCGCAAAAAAAAAATAAATCAAAACTGCCTGCCAAATTAAACACTTAAATCGCCACGAACTTCTCTAGAATTTCAAATCAATGAGTGATAAACAATATGCTGAACAGAATATTAAATAAGTTTTTATTTGTATGCCCCAGAATAACGCATAAAATCTAGTATTAGCCGCTATAATATTAAGACAAAAGTCGTTCACAATCGAAACATCAGTTGGTGGAGTGCAACTGGTGGCTGTTCAGCTGTCTTAAGATCATCAAACTTTTTTTATTTCTCTCTATGGCCTGCTGGCTGTCTGTCATTGTCTTCATCATCATCAGCATCAGATGATGTTGATCATCATCAACATTATTTTCCTGCTTAGGCTGGCAGCTTCATTTAGCACAAGCAGTCTAAGCAACTAAAAGCGGGCGGTTAAGAAACATTAGCCGCATCGGTCGGTAAGTGGAAGAAAAAGACTTCAAAAGTACCCACTCAGTCACTTCTTCACTTGCCATAAGTATTCCTGTGTGTCTTTGCTTGTTTATTTTTTTTTTTTATTTTTTTTTTGAATTCTTCATCTTTTTTAATTTCAATTTAATTTTTATTTCGAAAAATACAAAACGACAAGCGCCTTAAAACAGTTGCAGACGCTTTACCACCACCATACAGCACAGTACACCACACCACAGCACACAGTTTAATAAGAAATGAATGAAGATGCCGCCGGGTGCGTGTATTACCGACGCGTACTTTAACTTAAAAATAAAAAAAAATTACGTGCGTTCGTATGCGATCTGGTGCACAAGACGTGGTCAGTTTTGGCAAATCAAAAGCACAGTGGGCGTGATGACATAAAAACAGCAAAAAGAATTAAAGGAGGAGTATTTTTCAAATTATCAGGTGTGGTTAGTTTTATTGACTTTTAAGATTTTAAATTCCCTTTAAAATTAAAACTATTTCCTATTCTATAATCTTTCGTGGAACTAAAGTTCTCACCTTGTCTCTTTGATTGCTTTGGTTAAGATCACTTTCAAATAAAACTCCTCCTGAATTCCTAGAAATGTCCGAATTCAATAATCAAAGTTCAGCTCCTTTTCATCCAATACAACAACCAAGTACATATGCTGAGAGAAATGTTTTTACACAATCACTCTGTCAACCCTACGATTCTAGAACCTGCTACAATTGAACAATTGTAGCTGAAAATCTTGGTTAATGAAACTGTAATGAAACTGCGAAACAATAAAAAGATGAGGGTGATGCTTTGTGAGTATAGTAAATCCTGTAGCATTTCATTCGGATTACTGAAACTAGGGATATTTTGTTTATGCTCCTGAACCATGTATATATCCACGAATCTCAGATTTTTCTTCTTACATGTCTCCTTATGAATCATGTAATACTACTAACACATCTGAGCAGACTTTCCAAACCAAGATATCCAACACTTTTGACATCCACAAATACCTTCTTTCATGGCATTCAAGTGCTTCTCTTCGTAAAAATGTCCTTATCGAAATACTTATACTTGACAAAACGCATGCAGTGGCAATGTCAGGAAATTTATCAACAAATGCCAAGTCATAGTTTGCTTTAAGTACTGGCCTCAGTACAGTTTATTACAAGAGTAAGAAACTGAAACACTTTTCAATATGCAGTTCCATTGCTTCCGATGATGTAGACATCAAACGATCCAATCGATTGCGATTTTTAGTACGATTTTTCCACAATTAGACTCTTTGTACTATAGTAGTAGCTATATAGCAGAGATCAGCAATGAATCGTTTTTTCGCTACTCATAAGTACTCATGAAATGAGTGAGTATACAGTATTGAAATTCAACTACTCTGATTCATGCGTACTCACTACAACATTGATTTATAAGTACAGGTTGCAATGAGTATGAGTACAACGTTGACATCAGACTCATAAGATTCGAAATATGTTTGATTCATACGTCTACTCATTCACATTCATAAATTTAGAAAAATACTTATAATACTCATAAATGATTCGAGTGATTTGAATCATTCATCGAAGTTTACAGTCTTAATTGTTGTTGCATTTACAAAAAAAGAAGAAAGAAAAAGACAACGACAGCAAGCAATGTAAACACACAACCTTCTAGTGAGTATTGTAGTGTTCGTATGCGAATCATACTTATTTTGTGATTCTTGTAAATGTTGAGTAAAGAAGAGTTGAAATCAACAACATCATCCGTATTGTTAAGTATGAGTACGATGAGTACTCCAAACTTTGAATATGATATTAAAATAAGTATGAATGCATATAGAAGTCGCCGTAGTCTAGTAGGTAGTGTGTTCTCTTATTAGACGTAAAGCCCGGGTTCGAGCCACAGGCCAGACATCAAAACGAAATATAAAAAAAAAATATTTCTTCGGCGACTTCCTCTCAGCAGATTTCTGGCAAAAACTCTGAGAGTAAATAAGCCTGCCATGAAAAAGTTACTCAAAAAAATCTGTCGTCCGGAGTCGACGTTAAACTGTAGGTCGCGCCACTCAAGTATAAAATTAAGGCACACAACATGAGTGGTGTGAGAAGCTAGGCCGTAATCCTGACTGAAGGGTTGTAATGGTCAATTATGTATGTACTTATGTATGTATGAATGCATATAAATATCAGAAATTATGAATATGATTCGAATCTACGCATTTTTTAATACTCTTTGCTGACCTCTGCTCTATAGCTAACCATAGTCCAGAAGCAATTGACCCAAATTGCGCAGTTTTTTGAACAGAATTTCAAATCCAAGTCAAGAAGGCTAACAAATGAAACTTCCAGTTGATATGGTACTACGAAAGCTTGGATAACAAAATAATGCTGTCTTGTCATGGTGGATTTACCTTATTTCAGTAATGATTCGTTGATTTCACATCATTTCAATTTCAGTTTTGGTCAGAAACCTTAATCTGTTTGGCCTTCGATTTTCTTCTTCTGGCTATTTTGTTGAAGCTACATGCATCTGTCAATCATTAGTTCTCATTTATTCAGTTTGTTTTGCAAAATCACCATGAACGGATGACTATCATAACATTTATTTTTATCGAAATGGGTCTTCTGTCTGACCATAATTTACATCAAAAAATTGTTTTCCGCAATGAGGCCTACTTCTGGATGAATGGGTATTTAAACAAATAAAACTGACTTAGTTGTTGCAATATCAACGCACATAAAATCCCAAAGCGTCCAATATATTTCAAAAAAGTCACTGTTTAAGATGGATTTTTAATTGGTGGCATCATGAGTCCACATTTCTTTGAGAACGTCATTGACAAGTTCTATAGCATAATGATTACCAACATATTTTAGCCAGCCTAGGACGATTTGGACACAGAACGGCGCTACGTGCGTCACAGCTCATGCCACATTATATATTGTTCACGATCGATTTGAGGGTATGATCATCCCCACCTAGATCTTGCAATTTGACCCCGTTAGTCTTTCTCTTGTAGAGTTTTCTTAAGGCGCAGATCCATAAGAATATGCCACAGGCCATAGCGTTACCCAAAGCCAACGTGAGTCATGCCTAATTTATGCTCAACAGTCATGAAAAATTGAATATTGCGGACGCGCTCTATCCATGAAAGCTTTGGTATATATTCAGTGATTGGTATCAATAGGTCTTCCGATTGGATAAAAAATTTCAAATGATATTTTATGCACACTTTGTTTTTACTCAAATTTGAAATAGGAAGCGCTTGATGAAAGACCAAATATATAAACCAAACTTGACTAAATATTCCAAATTTCAGCTATAAATACGATTTATTGCAATGAAGTTGCGTAGTCTAGTAGGTAGTGTGTTGGCTTATTAGACGTGAGGCCACAGTTCGAACCCCAGGTCAGGCATGTCAAACAGAGCGAAATATTAAAAAACATTTCTTCGGTGACTTCCTCTCAGTAGCTTTCTGACGGAAACTCTAAGAGTAATTAAAATTGTAATGAAAAAATTTTCTCAAAAGTCTTGTCGTTTGGAGTCGACTTTAAACTGTTGGTCGCGCCACTTGTGGATAAAATTAACACACACAACATAAATAAGTGGTCTGAAAAGCTTGCATGTAAACTTGACTGAAGGGTTGTAATGATCAATTATGTACAATGTATGTATGTATGTACGTTATTACAACAAAATGTGATAATGTAGGGTATCACGTGACCCATGCAGACCCCTTTAAATCATACAACCGATTCCAATTCCAATTGTACTTTTTCAACAGCCCGCAAATTTTTTTCCCACTGTTTGATGTGTCTGGCATATGGACTAGAGTTGCAAAAGTTGTAAAAACAACTACAACAACAACAAATAAAGCGAAATTAAACTCTTCACATATTAACTACAAATAAAAGAAGCCGCAAAAAACAAAATGAACAACAACAAATACAACAATAATCTCATAAAAAAACAATGTGTAACAAAATTAAAACACTAGACAAGTATTTTCTTCTCTCTCTCTTTCTCTCGTTTGCTTCTTTTAATTTTTCTTAAAGAAACTGAAATTGCAAATGAAATTTTTTTCATTAAACAATATACTCCGCAGTTTTTTCGGATCAGAACAGAGGAAAAACAAGAAAAAAGAAAAACAAGAAAAACTTAGACAGAGGCCACGAAAACAAACAAAAACAGAAAAAAAACAGTTGTTCTGAAACATTGCGGGAGCGTTTAAAATGATGAATTACAGTTTATCTTGCAACATTGGCGGCATACTTAATACAGACATATTAATACAGACACCGAGATACACACACACACACACTACCATTCGTATGTGTTATAGACGCATATTACAGAGTATAGAAAAACTAGACAGACTGAGAAACACACCGCCAAATGGGCAATTATACGCACATAAGCAAAGTTTTGCACACATGTTGTTCGCTTACTCCTTTGCCACGCATTCAATTCGTAACCAAGCCCCAGCTAGCAATGTGCGTGTGTGTGTTGGTGTCCGTCTTTCGATCCATTTGTTGGACGCTTGTTGTTGGTGTGAGTATTTTAAAATTTTTTTTCTCTCATTTCTTTCATCTACTTTTGACAGCAACAGCTGCTGCTAATAATTGCTTTTTGTGCCCAAACAAATAAACAGAACGGCAGCAATGCGCAACAGCACCAGCAACATCTGAAATAATACTGTTGCAGCAACAACAATCTTTCACATGAAAATTCTTGTTTGTAGTTTTTGTTGTAACACGTTCTGATAGTTTTTGGGAAAATAAATTCGCAGAAAAAATTTTGGAAATTTTTTTATGTTGAACTGTCAGTATGAACTAAACAGGAATGGATTTAAAAATAATTACTCGACTGCTACACCAGGCTACAGGAATTACAAAAAGCGTATAAAAATCGATAACTAAAGCAAACGAAATTTAGGCGTAATGAGAAATTTGTGTGTTTGATTACATATACAAGCTGTTTGCATGCAAAACCTCTATCAGAACGAGTACCAGTAGTATTTGAAGTCAAATTCTGGACAATATTTGTCGCTAAAAAGCTTCTGTAGTGCTAGCATTTCGCGGCCAAAGATCTTTCAATAAATGTCAAACAAATAGAGGTACAGAAAAATTTGTCTTATAAATACCGACTGCATTTCTAAAGCTCTTCCTATCGAAGTGTTAAAGTTTCAGGCTTTGTGTCCAAGCCTTAAATATACATATATACCTATGTCAGCTCAAGATAACATACTTCTGCGGGTAGTATTGTATTGGGTTCCCATGCATAGTGATGTATAGCCTAATTAGGCTGCAAATGAACTCATAAGAGAAGGAGTAGTTAATAATGCGAAGCCGATGAACTGGTCACTTAGACATTCCTTTCGGAGAAATTGATTAGCAGATGCAATGGAGCGTTAGTTTTTGAAGAATAACAACAATGAGAATAAAATAATGGTTCTTTAAACTGTTTATCCTTAACCTGACTCGCTAAGTACCTCTAAAAAAATAGCAGCATGGGGTTTATGTGTCTGCTTATAAACAAGAAAGCTTGTAGACGATATTTGGCATTCGAAATTTTTGTCAGAATAAACTTTAACCCTTTAATATTACTGAATAGATTCTTAATATCTACACAGACGCTCATCAAGTTATTATGAACTTCAAGCATATATCTACAAAAGCTATGAATCTATCTATTGTCGCTTCAGGTACTTTCCCCAACGTCAGACAGTTCAACCTAAAACGTACATTCATTCATTAATTTCATTATACTTTAATAAGGAATGATAAATCATGTCATCACAGAAATTCGCCGAGAGGAAGTCACCAAAGAAATATTTTGTTTCATATTTCGTTTTGTTGGAGACGTCTGACTTGTTGTGAAGTTCTAATGATCCGTGGTATCACGTCTAATAAGCCAACGCACTACCTACCAGACTACGGCTGCTTCAGTTCTATTCAATTGTATCACGAACAGGAAGAAGTGGCCTGAAAGCTAACTTTAAAAGGTGATTTATCCATTCTCCCAATAGAATCTGAGTAAATTTCCTAAGAATAGAAATGATTCAAGCATAGAATTGATATCGGCTGATACTTACAGTCCAGTCCTAATCAGCCCAATACAATTGCACAAAAACTGATTTGTGGTTTTATCTTCTTTCAGTTTGAACGGACACTCCGTCTCATCTAGGTGACGTTGCTTATTGGTATAGTACGGCTATGGAAAATCTATTATTATCCTACTAACGCTTGTCTTCTGTAATTTATACTACTTTTTTATAAAAGAAAGTCCCTGCTATTTATTTAGTCCTCGACAAACGACCAATAAGCAAACAATTCTCATTTTACTTTCTGCCATATTAATCCCACAAAAGGGCTCCAAACCAAAAAAAAAGTATTCTAATGATCAGTTTCTCACATTTCGAAATTTCACCGGAGTGACCCGAGACTCCGCTAATGTCCTAGAACAAAAGGTTCTAAACCTTAATAAATAGAAGTACATTTAGCAACAACCATATCATAAACCTGACCTTTAGGATTTTTAAGGAAGATATGAGTGATACCAAGCACCTCCGTCTTTTTTTCCTTTCGCGTCTTTGTGTTCCCTTGTTTCGCTTTCAATTTCTGGGACCATAGTGTTACCAGATGTCGCTCCGTGTTATTGGATATCCTACTGTTACACAAAAGGTAGGTTTTAAACTCTATAAGCCATGATTAAGAAATTATGTGCCTGTAGCTGTATTCGAATCAAAGTTGCTGTTGTATTTGTAGAAGAACTTCAACCACCACACCACGCCACCTTTAATTCAAACTTTTCTTAAATATGGCGACGACAACGACAGAAGATTTAAATCCACTAAACTGGAGAACATGCAGTTCACGGCATCAAAATATGGAGGTTTCTCAGAACAAAAATCATCATCACAATTACATTGGAATTGAAGATAATAGTAAACTCAACTGTAATAGTGCGGTTAGGAACCCTCAGATTCTAATAAGCTCAATAGAACTTAACCTAGAAAAATGCATAAAGAGAGGACAAAATTTAACACACACGTACAATACGTATTGTCTAGGATTACATACAAACATCTCTAATTGAGCGTTACAAGCCTTCAGCCAGGACTACAACCTAGCTTCTCACACGACCTACATATATTGTGTGTGTTAGTTTTTATACATGAGTGTAGGGACCTAGAGTTTAAAGTCAGCTCTGAACGTCACAGACAATTAAGACAATTTTTCATGGCAATTTTATTTACTGTCAGAGTTTTTGCCTGTTGTCTAGGATAACTGTTATTTATTTGACATTTCTAAACCTCCTGTCAAAGCTTTTTTCTCAGGCTTTAATGCGTACACATATGTTTTCAAACATCGAATCGATTAACATTTGCTTTTCTCTGACTAATCGGTGTCTGTTACATACGCGAATTTGTTTTAGCCCTCAGCAAAAAACGCTTAATGCGAAAACCACCTGAGACACATAAATTAAAAAGAAAAAAAATTAAGTGTGCATGGCCCTAAAAATTGAAGACAAATGCCTCATGGAAAATACCATTTCGACTGCGAATATGCTTGGCTAAGAAAGAATTTCAGCAATTTCACGTGTTAAATTATTACATCCCAGAGCATATTTATGAATTCCACTGTGTTCTGTGTGTGTAGCTGTGTGTGTGTGTGTATGTTGTCTCGGGTAATTCTCAGATATAAACCAGTCAGTCAGTCAGTCAAAAGGGGAACAGATTTATGGATTTAATAAATATTTCTTTGCGTTTTTTCGAAATGAATGAAGTTGTTAAAAATGCTTCAAGCATAAATTTTCCTTTAATGTGTCATTATTTCACCGCCTCAGCGGCTTGGAAAAATCTTTTGTTTCTTGTGTTTTTGTCCAATACAGTTGGACTATTTACGCTTTGACTGTGTTGTTGTTGTTCGTAGTTTGACTTTTCAAAACTATTTGTTGCGATTTTGTCTGTCAAAACATTTTACGTTTTAAAGGCTCAACAACAATACAGACTTTAAGATTGAAACTGGAACTGAAACTGAACTGTAGTGACTGCAACTGTAGTGACTGACTGACAGACTGGCTGTTTGGTGGCTGGAGTGTGAATGACTTGAAAACAAGATGTATGAGCCGTAATTTAAATAGACAGCTTAGGCCCAAAACTGACACTTGCTGGTGTTGATAGAGACACTGTTAACTAGCAATAGCAACAACAACAACAACAACATCATACACAATATTGTAAAACAATGACTTTTGAGACCTTCTTGCTGAAGTTGACTTTTGTAGCTGCTCTTGTTTACTGTTGCTCTGGTTGTCATTACAAGCCAGGCTTTCGTTTTTTCTCTTCCATGGCTTACTTTGACTTTGTTAAGCAAAAATTTGAACACAATTTTTTTGTTTTTTGCTCCCATTGAAGTTAATGTAAAGGTTTTGAACACAGCGTTCGCTTATTCATGCACTGGTCTAGTAGCCAAGAGACAGAACAGCAGCAGCAACAGCAGCAGCAGCAACACCATCACATGTGAAATATTGTCATTTTGATTGGAGTTTTGTCTTTGACGTTTGTGTTGTCTCTGTGTCATGTATGAACATTATGCAATTAATCAATTTGTCTTTGCTGTGTTTTATGTTACTTACAACATGCAACAATTTGTAGCAACAACAGCAAATATTTTTTTCATTTTCATAGAAAAAAAAATAAAAAAAAAATTTTTTTTCCATTGTCTTTAATAAGGAGCGCTGTTTGTAACCCCCTATGTGAACGTTCATTGAAATTAAATTGTTTAAATTGCTGACAAAAAAATTGGAATTTATGTTGCAGTTAATATATGTATAACAAATTAATTTCAAGGGAATTGCATGGTAAACTAATTTGTATAATCCATGGAAAGTAGTTCATTATGAGCTTAAGCGGATAATGAGTTGCTTTACGTTATAAACCCTGTATCCTAAGCCATGTTTTTTCATACTTGACATATCTCAAGCATTCCTTTATGATTTTCAGATAATAAGTTCCTATACCTCTGCGGTATTCTGAAGTCTACAAATAGGAGACACTAGGCTAGGTCGTAATCCTGACTGAAGGGTTGTAATGGCCAATTATGTATGTAAATAGGAGACACAAAATCAGAGTCTAATAGAAAATGTTAAAAGGTATTGGACCTCCATGCAATAGCGCAGCTTCTGCGTCAGAGATCAGCAATGAATCGTTCTTTCGCTACTCATAAGTACCAATGAAATTTTGAGTATGAGTGAGTCAACAGTATTGAAATTCAACTACTTTGATTCATTCGTACTCACTACAACATTGATTTATAAGTACAGATTGCAATAAGTATGAGTACAATGTTGACATCAAACTCATAACATTCGAAATATGTTTGATTCATACGCCTACTTAATCAGATTCATAAATTTAGAAAAATACTTATAATACTCATAAATGATTCGAATGATTCGAATCATTCATCAAAATTTACAGTCTTAGTTGTTGTTGCATTTACAAAAAAAAAAAGAAGAAAGAAAAAGACAAAGACATCAAGTCAGGCAAACACACAACCTTCTAGTGAGTAGTGTAGTGTTCGTATGCGAATTATACTTATTTTGTGATTTTTGTAAATGTTGAGTGAAATAGAGTTGAACTCAACAACATCATTCGTATTGTTAAGTATGAGTAGGATGAGTACTTCAAATTTTGAATATGAGTAGTATGAGTATGAATAAGTATGAAGACGTATAAGTATCAAAAATTACGAGTATAATTCGAATCTACTCATATTTTTGAATACTCATTGCTGATCTATTTCTGCGTATGTCTTTGCCAGCGCGTACCAAGCACACAGATATGTGCTCATTCATGCAATGCCTTACTGTAGCGTCTGGTTTGCTAAAATTCATCGATTTAACTGCACTGAAGAGATCTCTGGAATTTAGATATTCTTGAAAGCCGCTGTGCTTAAGCAACCCAATTTCGAATTTGGTAGACGACGAGAAATGTGAGAAAGGATGTTTTGTGACTATCCCACACTCTTTAAAGCAACGAAGAAGAGTAGAAAAGAGTGGTGAGTCTGTTCTTCTTATTCCGTTTTTTGCGCATCAATTCCTTTTAGACATGGGCAAGTAGATAGGGTTTGTAGAGGCACACTCAAGCCACATAAGGCCCATTGTGGTACCACAGCAGTTTCGGGTACAATAGTGGCAATCCTTTGCTGAGATTTATTTGATGTGAGTACCATAATGGATTCGCCTATATGAAACAAATTATGTGTTGTGGCCTAATATCAAGTTCACTTAAGTGTACATTATAAACCCTTTAGTCAAGATTACAACCTAGCTTCTCACACCAACCATATTGTGTGTGTTTATCAATTAGTGGTAGGACGTGCAGTATAAAGTCTACTTCGAACGACAGATTTAATAAATTTTTCATGGAAATTTAATTTACTCTCACAGTTTCTAGCAGAAGACTGCAGAGAGGAAGTCGCTGAAAGAAATATTTTTTTTGTTCATGATGTCTGAGCTGGGACTTGAACCACTGGCTCTCGCCCAGTAGGCCAACACATTACATTGTGGAATACGACGACTTCATTGTCAATTATTGTCGTTAATAATTATTTATTCTCCTTCCTTTTTTGAGCAATACTTAGATCAGCAATAAGTATTCAAAAAAATGAGAAGATTCGAATCATACTCATAATTTCTGATAGTTATACGCATTCATACTTATTTTAATATTATACTCATTTTACTCATATTCACTACTCATATTGAAGAACTCATCGTACTCATACTTAGCAATACGTATGATATTGTTAATTTCAACTCTCCTTTACTCAACATTTACAAGAATCATAAAATAAGTGTGATTCGCGTGCGAACACTACAATGCTCACTAGAAGGTTGTGTGTTTGCTTTGCTTGCTGTCTTTATCCTTTTTATTTTTTCTTTTTTTGTAAATTTTACAACAACTAAGCTTGTAAATTTTGATGAATGATTCGAATCACTCGAATTATTTATGAGTATTATAAGCATTTTTCTAAATTTATGGATCTGAATGAGCAGGCGGGTATGAATCAAACATATTTCGAATGTTATGAGTTTGATGTCAACGTTGTACTCATACTCATTGCAACCTGTATTTATAAGTTGCAGTGAGTACGAATAAATCAGAGTAGTTGAATTTCAATATTGTTGACTCATTCATACTCAAAATTTCATGAGTACTTATGAGTAGCGAAAAAACGATTTATTGCTGATCTCTGGTATGTACACATGTACATACTGTTGCCGTAACATACCCTGTTTTTGAAGCAATTTCTCTTGATATGTTGGTTGCAAAGCCAAATCTAATCTGTCTTAAGTAGTTCCATATTAAGTTAGGCTTAGAACATAATCTCTAAGAAATATTACAAATCCTGGCCACTATTAAATCAACGCTTAAGAAAAATATCCAAAAATCACTGCCAGCATTAAAACTATTGTCGCCGACAATTTCATTTTAAAGTTCTTGTGGCTTAAGGTGAACAAGTCATACACTAAACTTTATACAATTTGTATTAAACAAGTTTTTGCTGTTTTTAAAAACTTTTTTTCTCTGTTAATAATTAAAACATTTGGGCCCGGCTAATAAAGCAACCAAAGCAAAAAAAACAGAGTGACTCTTTAAAGTAATGAACTCTTGAAATGACTAAATCAAGGCAAAAGCCATGATCTTCTACCAACTAAATGTGAAAGAAAAAAAAAAATATGTTGAAAGAGAGAAGACAAAACAAAAAAAAAGAAACATAAAACCCACCAACAATAGCAACAACAAAAGAAAACATTCATAAAAAAAGCAGACAAACAAACACCCAAACAAAGTATCCAGTGTTATGAATGATGACCACTCGGTTAGAAAACTTGTGGCATGACACACAAAGACACAAAAAAAACGCTGCAAAAAAAATATGGAAACCCTGTTACACCCATAAGAAGCAGAAGAAGCAAAAAAAAAACCGGCGTTTCACAATTTTTTCTTGCTTTGGAATATTGTTGAACCTGAGGACAAAGAAAAAAAAACACATAATAAAACCAACACAAACGCATAACAAAATTCATACAATAAAGAACAGCAACAATAACACACAGAGAAACACAAAAACCATTATGGACAGATTGGTCAGTCAGCCTGTATGACTATGACTGTCTCCACATGTCTCCCCCTGTCCGGTCCCTGATGGCAATTGTGTGTGTGTGACCACAGCCACAAAGGCAGGCAGGCAGAAGCAAATGCAGCCGTGTTTGCCAGTAAGAGGAGCAGCAGCAACAGCAGCAGCATGTTTGGCGCGAGTGTCACTCGTTGCTGACAAGTTACATGCGAGAATTTGACGAGTGTTAAAATGTGGCAGTCGAACATTTTGTAGCAGCAGCCACAAAAACCGACCAGCAACAGCATCCAGATGGATGCATGGATAAATGGAATGATGGAAGTAAAAGACTGAAAATCAAAAATCAAAAAAAAGAGGAAAAAAATCTGTGGAAAAAAGGAAATGTGGCAGCAACAATAACAACAACAACACCGGCAACAATGGCAACCTACTACTCCACCAAAATAAGATTTTCAAATGATAGACAGCTTGTGGCGCGACACTCGCAAAAAACAACATACGCACGCTCTCTCACACACACACACACATTTTTACACTTTAAGAGCAGCTAAATCAGATGGGAGTCTTTGGTGGCTTTTTTGTTTCGGTATGCATCACTCTGTCTACGGGGGAATACAGCAGGCGCTGGAGGATTTTTTTTTTGTATTTTTTTGAATCAAAAGGAAATTCAACAATAACAACAACAACAGGAAAAAATAATTGCAACAAATGTTGTTGGAGATGTTGAGACAAAAACAAACAAAAAAATCGTTGTTGTCTACACTTTTTTTTTTCTTAATGTTGATCTCATTCTTAATTTATGAAGAGATTTAGGCAACTGCAGGAAGCTTGATTGAAAGTTTGAAAATAAGCCTAGAGTATCAATAAAGTATTGATGGGGTCTGCTGTGTTCATTTAAAGATATGAAGTCATTCAAACCCACCCACTTTAGACGTTCGGTATCGCACTGCAAAGGCCTTTCTCAAGGACCATTATTGCAGAATGGTAGTGTGTATGAATTTGCAATACCGGAAACGACATCCATCGTGAGATTGTCAATGGTGTGGGAGTAATTGTGCAAGTAAAACGTTTGGAAGATGTGCAGCCATATTCAAACGATATATCATAAGTGTAACTAGCAATCGATAGAGTCAATGAACCTAAGTCCAGGAAGGCATACGACAGAAACTGTGTGAACTTTTCTGAGATTCCATAAAATATTTGGATCGCATAGACTTCAAGAGACCCATTCATTGTAATTGCAGGAAAGTACGTGAGATTGTAAGGAATGCTACCAAATATAGGGGACGTAACTGGCGTAGGAGCGCAAGAAGCAGAGGCGCCTGGAAGGATGTGTTGCGGCAGGCCGAATACGTTAATCGGGTTGTAATGGCCAATTAAGTAAGTAACGTTGCGAGATACGACAGAATGCAATAGATGCCTGAAAAATACAAACAACCGGAGTTAAGAAAAGTTGGATAACTTTGTGTGGCCCTCCTAGAACACAGAGCCATAGCAAGATTTTTTCAAAAGTTACAGTCGTCTGCGTGATGCTATTTCACAACTTGACATTTCCATGTTTGCGCAAGTCTTCTTACACGTCTATTAACCTACGAGTTTAATTCTCTTTGCATTTTTTGGCGTATGTGTCCATATCAGAGATTAGCAATGAATCGTTTTTTCGCTACTCATAAGTACTCATGAAATTTTGAGTATGAGTGAGTCAGGTTAGGTTAGGTCGGAGTGGTAGCTCTGATATCACAAAGCTCACTTGAGCACGCATAGCGGCCCGTTGTGATGCCACGGGTGAACGCAGTCCCTGTACTAACCAAGTTCCACCAAAATCAGGGAAAAGGAGGAAGTTGGTCAGCGCAAGGTCTGCACAACAGAAGCACGACTACCCCGTACTGGAAAACCAGCCAGAAAGTTTGATGAACGAAGCTATATCCTTGATGTCAATAGATGATAGCTCCGTTAAGCTAACAAGGAATGGGGAGCCAAATAACCTATATCTACACCTAGCAAGAGACGGGCACTGGCAGAGAAAGTGAACAACAGTCTCCTCTTCCTCAGTGGACCTGCATCCACGGCAAAAGTCGTTGAAAGGAAGCCTCATTCTTTCCGCGTGTCTACCCATGACGCAATGGCCTGTAAGCACGGCCACTGTAGTCGAGATGACATCACGACCAAGACCAAGTAATCGGTTGGTACGCCTTCTATCCATCTTGGGCCAGGTGAGTCTAGCGGTGGAGCAGGACTCCTCATTGACCCAGGATAGGTTGGCGTCCCGAAAGAACCTCCGCGCAATGGTCAACTTGACCGAGGCAAGTGGCATACCCAATTCAACAGAAGAGGATTCCGGAAGGAGCGCACCAGCTCTGGCGAGCTCATCTGCCCTACAGTTTCCCGGAATTCCGCTGTGGCCGGGGACCCACAAAAGAGAGATACTGGTGAAGCGCCCCGAGAGAAGGTCGAGACAGCGGCGACATTCCCTAACGATCCTGGAGTTAATCACGGAACCCGATAGAGATCCTATCGCTGCCTGACTATCAGAGAAGATCGAGACGCGAGTGAAAGGAGCATCGTTGACGAGGATCCATTGCGCGGCTCGGTAAATCGCCATCACCTCCGCCTGAAACACACTGCAGTAGTCCGGCAGACGGAGAGAAATATTCAGGTCCAGTTTCCCAGAGTAGACACCGCTCCCAACCCCATTATCGAGTTTAGAGCCGTCGGTATATATATCCAGAACTTCCGGGGGGACGACCGTATTAGGATCCCAGTCATCCCTACTTGGAATCAGAGAGTGGAAACATCTGTCAAGACAATACTCAGCAGGGAAATAGTCTATGTTCTCAGGGGCCACTGGATCAGCCTCCAGAATAGTGGAGTGACCAGAGGGTACGATGTGCCAACGAGAGAGAGCATTAAGTCTAGTCGCAGCAAACTTGGCTACCTGCTTAGCGAGAAGCATTGCGAACAAGGCTTTCGTGGGGGTGGTGCGAAGAGCGCCAGTTATATAAATGGCAGCAGACCTTCTGACCTTGTCAAGAAGTCTGACGTTGTATTTCTTGTCCAGGGCAGTCCACCAGAAAGCAACACCGTATAGGAGGTTGGTTTCGATGACCGTGGAATATATCCAACGCATGATCCTTGGGCGAAGACCCCATCTGGTTCCGACCGCTCTACTGCAGCAGTAAGCAGCACATGCCGCCTTGCGTGCCCTAGCAGCCAGATTCGCCCTCCAGTTGAGTTTGGGATCTAGGATCAGACCCAGATATTTAACCTCGCGACTCAACGTGAGTCTGGTCCCACCTATGCTGGGAAGGGAGAAGGTCGGAATTTTATTATTCCTCGTAAAAAGAATCGTATCGGTCTTAGAGGGGTTAATAGACAGTCCAAAATCCCTACACCAGTCCAGCACGATTGACAGCGCCAAGTTCAACTTATCCGACAGTGTCTGCGGACAAATTCCTGAAGCAGCAATGGCAATGTCGTCAGCGTAAGCTATGGCCTCATTGCCAGAGTGTTCCAGCCCCCTCAAGAGTGAGTTGACTGCAAGATTCCAGAGAAGTGGTGATAGAACACCGCCTTGCGGTGTGCCTCTACGAACCATTATCTGACAAAGTTTTGAATTCTCAGTCAACTGTTTTGAAATTCAACTAGTCTTATTCATTCATACTCACTACCGCATTGATTTATAAGTACAGGTTGCATTGAGTATAAGTACAACGTTGACATTAAACTCATAATATTCGAAATATGTTTGATTCATATGCCTACTCATTCAGATTCATAAATTTAGAAAAATGCTTATGAACTCATCGATTAATTCGAATCATTCATCAAAATTTACAGTCTTAGTTGTTGTTGCATTTACAAAAAAAAAAAAAAAAAAAAAAAAACAAAGGCAGCAAGCAAAACAAACACACAACCTTCTAGTGAGTATTGTAGTGTTCGTACACGAATCATACTTTTTTTGTGTGTCTTGTAAGTGTTGAGTAAAGTAGAGTCGAAATCAACAATATCATACGTATTGTAAGTATGAGTACGATAAGTACTACAAACTTTGAATATGAGTAGTATGAGTATGATATTAAAATATGTATGAATGCGTATAAGTATCAGAAATTATGAGTATGATTCGAATCTACTACTTTGAATACTCATTACTGATCTCTGTTGTCTAGCTAATCTGTATAAACGTCGAGCGCTATAGGTCGGTGATTTAAAATTTCTTTTGGTTTGAACGGTATGAAATTTCACACAGTTCATGCCACATTGGATATTCTTATCGACCTATACAAAAGCATGACCATCTCACGTGGAAGTGATGCGAACTGAGATCGCTATGAAAAAAAAACTCCAAGTTAAGCCATCGACTACGCTCTCATAGTTGCCCATATCGACCATACTCAATACAGATTTTTGTTGGTTGACATCGTTATCTTATTTTTTTTTTTGTTTGTCATCCACTTTTAAAAATGTGCTCAATTAATCTACAAAAACAATAACAAAAGCAAAAAAGAAAAATGTAATCCCACCGATAGCCAAGAAAACTGATCTAGAAAAAAAATCATAAAAAAAAGAGTCCACAGAAAGATGGCAACTGAAGTCATAATTGTATCGTATGCAGTTGGCTAAAATGATGAGATTGATGTTGCTGACAACGTTGCTGACGTTGATTTTGTTTCAGGCTGATACAATTATTTTTTTTTTTTTTTGTTGTTTTCTTGATGATGGTTTTATGCTGCCGCTGTTGGCCTTGTAATACAAGGTGGTCTTTTCCGTTTGAGTTGCAACTGTTGTTACCGTGCTCTCTTGTCTTTTGAGACGTTGTAAATGTTGCTGTTGCATCCATATTTTTGCCCCTCATAATTTTTGTATTTTTTCGCTCTCCTTTTAAGCTGTTTTTATGATTTTTTTCGGAATTTTCTACTTCTTTCCCTGTGGAAGTGGAAGGTCAAAATGTTTAGAGTTTTTCTTCGTTTTTTGTTGTTGTTGATTTTCATTTTTTTTTTTTTTTTTGGTTTGCCATAGTAAAAGTCAAAGCTTTTGAAGCAATTAGTTTAAATATGCAAAAACCTCAAGAGCAGCAACAGCAACAACAACAGCACTAAGCAACATAAGCTAATAAAACTTGTGGCTTTTACCACAAAATTTTATTTAATTTTTTTTAGTGTTTTTTGTAGGAATTTTTTTTAGTAACCACAGGTTAAAAGGGGTTAAATTAGATAAAAATCTGTGTTTGTATTCTAAAATACAATACAAACAGGCACTTCAACTTTAACTGGAAGCGCAGACAAACAATTTTGATTCAATTATTCCATAGTTTCTGGGGTGGAAAATTTTGTGAAAACAAAAACAAACAAAAAAAAAAAGTGAAAATATGCTCATTATAGGAATTGAAATTTAAATTTGTTTCTGCAGAAATCTGGGCCAAAAGGCAAATTTAATAAAATTTAAGCTGAAGAAAAGTTTAGGAGACATTCATGGACTGGGTAATTCATACAAAACAGGAAATTAAGATCTCTTGTTAGACGGCCATCATATTTACCTTAATATCGTCAATATGCATTTCATTTGCTATCAATCATTAGAAAATTTTATATTTTTCTGATTGTCAGTAGTCTATCAACAGAACTATTAATCTTTAATTTCTATGTCTAGGTGGGTGGTAAACTCAGTAAACCTACCAGCTATTCTCTAACTAACTCCCCAAGAAAATATGCAACTCCGCTCCCTACGTTTACCAAGAACGTTTGAGGTATCTAATGAGAACCTCTAACCGCATTATAATCGGGAATATAGCGGAAATAATACAACATATCCAGGAATTCCAGTAAGCAGCTTTATACATAATCCTTTCGATTTATTCTCGCAAGCTTTCTCAAATCCCAACGATTAAAAGATTTTGCTGTTGTCTAGTTTCCATTTGATTCAAACTTAAGCTCCCTTATTACTTATTCACACGATAACCGGCCATAACGTAATTGGCCATTGCAACCATTCAGTCAGGGTTACGGCCTAGCTGCTCACACCACTCATGGCAGACTTATTTATGCTCAGAGTTTTTGCCAAAAATCTGCTGAGAGGAAGTCGCCGAAGAAATATTTGTTTATATTTTCTTTTGCTGGAGAGGTCCGACCTGGGGTTTGCAGCACTGGTCTCACGTCTACAGTGATCAGGTTGTTTCGTAGACGGATTATTTTCTTAACTTTTGAAATTAAAAATTATTTTGCTTTCAACAAGGTTTTGCTTTCATCAAGGTAACTAACATGATAACCCAATTTCTGTAGACAACCCTAATAGTTGTAAATCCATGTCAGGATTTATAACCATATCAGAGCCACAATTAATTGTTTTTTGTTTCGTTTTTTTTTTTGTTTCAAAATTGCTCTGCTTATAAACAGCAGACTTATTAGCTGAATGATTAATAACTTTTCAGATTTTTTAACATTTTTTTTTTTTTAAATTCGTTTTATTAATTCATTTAAAAAAATTAAACACAGAAAGTAACAAATAACTGCATGCACATGAAAAGATGAAAAAAAAAAATTGGAAATTGTTGCATGGAATAGTTACCGCAAATGCTGTTTTTAATTAATTTTGTGTTTTTTCTTAATTGCTTACGAATATTGTTTATTAAACCAAAAACGTTCGCACAGCATTAACAAAAAAATTAAAAGAAAAAAAACAATAAAAAAACAAAAAGTTATTAAATTATTTTATTCGCATATAATTTTTATAATTAAAATTAAAAAAAGCTGTGTGTCATGGTTAACATTTGCTTTTCTATACAACACATGCAAAAACTGATTGTTTGTCTGACTGGGTCTTCACAAAAAATGAAACTCTTTTTCTTATCATAAAAATTAAAAAAAAGAAGATTAGAAAATAAAAATGAAATTAAAATTTTAATTGGAATTTATTTATATTTATAATTGGGGGCATTTAATGTTTAATACAGATAAAAACCAAATAAATGAAGTTAATTAGATATCATTATGATATGGATTGGATGCACGGTAAAATACATTTAAAAAGTTTAATACTTTGCCCAGATCAGATGTGTTGAATTGAATTCATATCCTAGAGGAGAAGTTTTGGACCTGAGCTTATGTGTACGTGAAGAAGTCATATTTCAAGCAGAAGTAAAGCTGAAGTTTTTTCTTGGTCCAGATATCAAAGCTGTCGTCTAAAAAATTAACAAATTTATGAAAACTCAAGATAGCAATGAATTGTTTTTCGCTACTCATAAGTACTCATGAAATTTTAAGTATGAGTGAGTCAACAGTATTGAAATTCAACTACTCTGATTCATTCGGACTCACTACAACATTGATTTATAAGTATGTACAAGTTGCAATGAGTATGAGTACAACGTTGACATCAAACTCATAACATTCGAAATATGTTTGATTCCTACGCCTACTCATTCAGATTCATAAATTTAGAAAAATACTTATAATGCTCATAAATGATTCGAATGATTGGAATAATTTGTCAAAATTTACAGCCTTAGTTGTTGTTGCACTTACAAAAAAAAAAAAGAAAGAAAAAGACAAACACAGCAAGCAAAGCAAACACACAACCTTCTATTATTTTGTGGCTCTTGTTCAATGTTGAGTAATGGAGAGTCGAAATCAACAGCATCATACGTATTGTTGAGTATGAGTACAATGAGTACTTCAGAACTTTGAATATGAGTAGTATGAGTATGATACTAAAATAAGTATGAATGCATATAAGTATTAGAAATTATGAGTATGATTCGAATCTACTCATCTTTTTGAATACTCATTCCTTATCTCTGTTACATACATGTGCACTAAGTACATACATACATACATAATTGGCCATTACAACCCTTCAGTCAGGATTACGGCCTAGCTTCTCTCACCACTCAAGTTGTGTGCGTTCATTTTATACGTGAGTGGCGGGACCTACAGTTTAACGTCGACTCCGAACGACAGATTTTGAGAAACTTTTTCATGGCAGGTTTATTTACTCTCAGAGTTTTGCCAGAAATCTGCTGAGAGGAAGTCGCCGTAGAAATATTTTTTCATATTTCGGTTTGATGTCTGGCCTGGGGCTCGAACCCGAGCTTTTCGTCTAATAAGCGAACACACTTCCTACTAGACTACGGCGACTACATGTGCACTAAGTATTGCTCAAAGAAGGAAGGAAAATAAATAATTGTTAACAATAATAATTGACATTGAAGTCGTTTGTATTGGCCTACTGGGCCAGTGGTTCATGTCCCAGCTCAGACATCATTAACAAACAAAAAATATTTCTTTTAGCGACTTCCTCTCAGCAGTCTTCTGCCAGAAACTATGAGAATAAATTAAATGAAAATTTTCTTAAATCTGTCGTTCGAACTAGACTTTACATTGCAGCTCCTACCACTCACTCATTGCTAAACACACACGCAGCATGGTTGGTGTGAAAAGCTAAGCTGTAATCCTGACTAAACGATCACTTGATGAACAAATAATGAACTTGAATGTGGGCCACATCATATAATTTGGTTAACTTGGCGAATCCATTCATATCAAATGAAGCTCAGCAAAGAATTGTCACAATTGTACCCGAACCTGCTGTGACAACACAATGGGCCCTATGTGGCGTAAGTGTGTCCATCCGATTCTCTTACATGGCCACCTCTTCCTACCTGCCTACCTACCTACTCAAAACTGTATCCTAAATTTATTTCGAGTCTCAGTTCTCAGTCCTTAAAGTGTTCGAAAATTTTATCCTGATGAGGATCTGGCTTGTGGTAAAAGGAATTGGATTGAATTTTAAATGAATTGTCTTCCAAACAACGCTAGTTACATGATAATATATTTTATGTAACTAAAGCTAAGTCAAATGCTTACATTTGATCCAAGCTGAGCATATCTGTCCCCTATCCCTTGGCATGCAGCTCTAGGAAATGAAAAAAAGTTCTAATAAAATAAAGAATTTTTTTCCTTTTATTTTCTTGTTCTTATGTAAAGCGATAATCAAATACATTGGATTTTACATGAATTGAGTGAATGTCTCTCTCTCTCTCCCTCTCTCTATGTCTGACAATTTGATTTGCGCAATTTGTTGTACAATAAATATTCACAAAGTGACAATGATGACGTTGCTAACGTTGGTGACGATGAAGTCGATAATGACGATGAAAGTTTGTTTATGCTACTAGTGATGGCGTTGATGACGTTGATGATGGAGTTGTTGATGGCTGTTACAAATGACAACTGGGACTACGGTCAAGCTACTGAGAGGAGAATAGTGTCAGTTGTTGTTGTTTTTCGAAAACTGCAAATTTTTCTTTGATTTTTTTTTTTTGGTTTTTTTTCGTCTTTCTTTAGGAATATTTTCGTAGATATTTTTTTTTTTATTATTGATGATGTGTGTTTGTGTTTATTGGGTGAAATTGCATTTATTTCAATCGTTTCAAATAAATAACAACAACAACAACAACCAACTACTATTGACAAACGTTAAAAACTTTTACTGCCTGCTAATGCAAGTTGTATGAGTCTCGCATTGATGGCTGAATGTGGTTTGCTTGTGTTCGATGACGACGACAACGACAACAACGACTATGATGAGGATGATGATGATGATGATGATGGATGACTAAATGGATGGATGTCTGTTGTTGAATTGGAAATGGTTTGTCAATATGTTGACATTTGTAGTACTTTTCAATCATTCATTCAACAGCAACAACAACAACAGCAACAGCAACAAAAATCACTTCATTATTACAGATGTCATCGATGGTAAATAGAATGACAAAGCCATAGAGAGAGAGAGAGAGAGAAAGAGAAAGGAATGGCAAAATATTGAACAATTTCTAGACTAAATTTACCACCAACATAGCATGCAATCATCAGCAACAGCAAAATTCAATGATGCTGTTGATGTTTTTCCATGTTTTTGTTTTTAATTTTATTTTTTCTTTCTTTTGTTGTTGCTGCAACTAAAACAAATGCATTTAAAAACGCCTGCAACATCCTTTAACTCCGTTTATTTGTTAGTCTGCATCTCTGCATGTCTGTCTGTGTGTCTGTCTGCGTGTCTGTCCATAGCTAGTTACATAGCTATTAGAAATTGACGTCTGTATTCTAAATGCATTTTCTAGCTATTTTAGCTATTCTAGCTGTATCTGTAGCTGTCGTAGTTGTTCATTTCTTTATGCTTTCCATAGACTTTATTTCATCCACTTAATATTGCCGTGGCAAATGTTGTTGCAAATTCAAATTGATTTGTTGTGATTAATTTATTTCTGTTGAAACTCAAACGTTTTTTTCTCTCATTTTTGGTTCCTTTATTTGCATGCTTCGCTAGTAATTTTTTTTTTTTGAGGTTACAATTTGCCAATTGCCCCGGCTAAGTAAAGCAATTTTTGTTTTAAGCCGTTGTTTAGTTGCTATTGTAGTAGTCTTTTCAAAGTAATTACCAGGGGTAGTAGGCAATAGTAGTTGCTGTTGTTGTTGTTGTTGTTGTATTCATTTACTAGTTTTGCTGAATTGTAGACAGTTTTACACTAATTGAGTCGTAATTATTTACTTGACATTTTGTCAATTAGAAAAAAAAAAAGAAATCAAATGCATTCCGAACACGACACAACAACGCGACAGCTAAAATGAACAATTACAACAACAACAACGCCGTCAGCTATAACAACAACATTTAGTTACAAAAGTTAGTTAGAACAAATACAGACATTTAAGGACACAATACAAAAACAATAACAATAAGAACTAAAATAAAAACATGAGTCTTTATAAATTAATCAAGATTGTAAAATCCGTTCAGTGTAAAGCATTATTGCAATGGAATTCTGTTTTTACAAAAATGAAAAATCCCCTGCATAGTGTAAAATCCAAGAATTGGCATGTAACGACATCTGTATAAATGTATAAATAGTTGACCTCATGGGTTACAAAGAATAATTAGAAAAAGAGAAGTGTGTTTAACTCAGACTCATGCCATACTGGTGCTTTCTAATCATTTGAATCCGGTAGAACTTGAAGAAAAGTTTAAACAATACCGGATGATTTTCGAATTTCGCCCTCCAAATAAGCCACAAAGAAATTCTTTTGATCCCTGACAGCCCAAAAAGAGAATAACATCTATAACAAAGTGCGATCTCTTCAAAAATATTGGGATTCGCTGCAGCAAACTTCTTTAACTTCATATTAACACAGTGGGCGCGCTTTCTAAACAACTACAGATGGCAACCCTATCATCCCAGAACCTAGATAAAACACTTGCTTAACTGGGAAAATTTCGAAAATAAAGTAAGGATATATTAAGAGGCAAGGGGTGGTACTTTCGGTCAAACATATGAAAACAAAGTATGTCTCCTACGATTTTAAAATAGTACGTTGTAAAGATCTTTTTTTAACAAGACGAAAAATATTATGTTCAGTCTGCTCAATTACAGCAGTATTGTTAAGTGTCATTGGCTGTTTACTTGTGATCCAGTTTAGTTTGTTCTACCCTAGATGACTAACGCGTTGATAATTGCATTAAAATTGTATTCAATTCAATGTATTTCGAAAAAAGTAGTCGCAGTAATCTAATAGGTAGTGTGTTGGCTTATTAGACGTGAGGCCACGGTTCAGACCTCAAGTCAGACAGAAATATGAAAAAAAAATTATTTCTGCGACTTTCTCTCAGCAGTCTCCCGGCAAAAACTCTGAGAGTAAATAACTTGGCCATGAGAAGTTTTTCAAAAATCTGTCGTTCAAAAATCGTACATAAATGGTATGAGAACCAAGGTCGTAATCCTGACTGAAGGGTATGTATGTATCTGAAAATCTGCGCCATCAAACAAATACCAACGGCCTAATCGACATCGTGTAATCAACACTTAGGAGCTTTACTTATTCTGCACGCGGTTTGCTCAGTGTTGATTACGTAATAAGCTATAGCATTTGCTGCCTATTTAATACGCTCTGCCGGAATGCCATCCCAACATGTAAAATTTCTTCGTAGAAGGAAAAGATGAGCATCTTTCTTTGTGCAGATTTCCCTGAACATTTGCAACAAACTCGGCTGGTTTATTCCCCAGAAGTATTCTCTACGTTTTAAAAGCGGCTGCTTATTTATTAAGAAATCAACATGGATTACTGAAAAGTTTTTCACGACAATATATTCTCCTTACAAATTGCCTGTATTTGATGATATGCAGTTATAATATCTTTCACTATCTGCTTGCTCTTGAAACACAGCTGTCATCGCTGTAATCCTCTTCATTGGTTGCTTTCTGTTTTCGTTTTTTAATCAAGAGTTAGCTTAAGTCGAGAGCATCCAAATACCATTTTTATTTTGTTTTTCCTGTCTTTGTAGGTAAGAAAAATTGTTAGTTTTGTAGCTCAAAGATCTACACAGGCCTTTGATCGTTTTCTCTGTTTTCGCTCTTTTAGTCAGGATTACGACCTCCATCTCACACAGAAAATATCGTGCCTCTTTATTTCCCTTTCTCTTTTTAGTGGAGTAACTGCAAACGACAGATTTGAAAAACATTTCATAGCAATTTTATAGAGATTTCATAGAGTTTTTGCCAGAAGACTGCGGAGATGATGTGGCCGACAAAAAATGTTTTCACTTCTTTTGCTAAAGATGTCTCGCCTAGTAAGTCAACTCACTACCTACTACACTACGCCGACTTCACAACCAATGCTTTCTTGAAACTGAGGTCGGATTGGCAGTGTTTTTAACGGCAATACATTCAAGAATTTGAAGTAAAGTTTTTCAGTGTATGGCTTTAGAATTTCATTCAAAAGCATTGAATGCTAGAGTGGATGTCAGTCAACGACATTACATCCCTTAACCGGATGTAGCGGTAGAGCAATAGAATTTTATGAGCTTAACTGGACCTCAGATTTCTGGCAAAAACTCTAAGAGTAAATAAAATTGCTATGAAAAGTTTTTCAAAAATCTGTCGTTCGGAGTCGACTTTAAACTGTAGGCCCCTGCGACCAAGAATAAAATTAGCACATGTAACTGGATGGTAGGGCTAAAAACTTTGAGTGTTTTAAACGGCACAACCGTATCTAGATTTCCAGCAAATATGTTGTACTGAAATTCCAGTTTCAACTGAGCACCAGGACATTTAAAATAAACCAAGAGAAATCCAGCGGTGTCGCCGTAGTCTAGTAGGTAGTGTGTTCGCTTATTAGACGTAAAGCCCGGGTTCGAGCCCCAGGCCAGACATCAAAACGAAATATGAAAAAAAAATATTTCTTCGGCGACTTCCTCTCAGCAGATTTCTTGCAAAAACTCTTTGAGCAAATAAACCTGCCATGAAAAAGTTTCTCAAAATCTGTCATTCGGAGTCGACGTTAAACTGTAGGTCCCGCCACGCAAGTATCAAAATTAAGGCACACAACATGAATGGTGTGAGAAGCTAGGTCGTGATAATGTGTCTTGATTTCATGTAGCAAATATATCGCACTTCTCGGGAAATTCCAGTTTCAACTAGGCGTTAAGGGAAATTTTAAGTACAAAACCCATTTGCAATCAGTGTGGTAACGTCACACATTTGTAGTAAAAATTCTAAAGTTTCTTTGACATACCAGTGATCACTTGCTATTGTTTGACTATTTACAGAAAAAATTGATTCATTTACATGTGGCCACACTGCACTCGGTTCTTATAAACCTTTAGTAAGTGTCATACAAGTCAGAATAGCAAATTGTAGTACAAGAAATTCATCTTGCCCCTTAACCAAATGAGGTGAAGTGTTTTACGGAATTCGGTTTAAGTGCCATAAGCAGTGGTGTTGTGCTAATTTTTTTTCACCGGAACGCGTATATATAATTATATAGACAGGGCCGATCCTGAGTAGGCGGCCACTCTGTGCGGTCTCATGTCCTATATTTAACGACAGGGGTGATTTTCCATGATAATCCTGGCGGCGGCGTTTTTTTTCTAGGTCTCATGACCCAAATTTGACGACAGGGTGGAGGGAGGTTTTACCCGGAAATCATCTTTAGTTCCGGAACGCGTTCCTG
This sequence comes from Sarcophaga rosellei, assembly GCA_930367235.1. NCBI lineage: Eukaryota > Metazoa > Arthropoda > Insecta > Diptera > Sarcophagidae > Sarcophaga > Sarcophaga rosellei. The sequence goes on from OV884020.1 coordinate 52,322,031, forward strand.
TCCAAAAAGGAAGTACCGGAACTACGTTCCGGAGCGTTCCGGCTCGACAACACCACTGGCCATAAGGCCTTATTTTCTAATACCTCTATTAGTTACTATGTATGATTTACATAAGAAAACTTGACTCATCGTTTTGAATACTTTTTTATTTGTTTATGTTTTTTAATTTAAAAAATTTTTTAATTTCGTAATTAAAATCTACATTTCCGGCTCTATTTAAAACGAACTAACTTTCTAACTAACGAACTAATAATGGATTTTAATGGATACGAACACTTAACAGCTTAAAGTAACGCATTTTCTTTTCTTTTTATCATCATCATCATCGTCGTTAACGTTGCCCTAAACTCAATTAACGTTTGTTGCACGCGCTTTTCTCAGCTGCTTGCCTTGCCACACAGCAACAGACAGACAGCCTTTAGAAAATCTTTACAACTACGGCAATGAAACAAAAGAGGCCACTGATGTGAGTGGCTTCGTTAGCGTATTTCATAGTCTATTTTATTCTTCCATTTGTTAATGCTACCTTTTGAACGGTTTCAGAAAAGCTTTCATACTTCGCCAAGACCCGAGCCATACCATGGCTGAATTAGTTGCTTGGTTTACTGCTTGTGCTTGTGTTGTCTTAAAGTACAATTGCACTACAATTTCAAATATGAATTGCATTTAAAATTTTTGCTAACACTACGTGCGTTTCTATGATAATAATGCTGTTGATGCTGCTGTTGGTGGCGGTGCTCGTAATGGTGCTGATGATGTGACCTAGACCGACCTCTGAAATATTCTCTCGGCGAACAACTATTCGCTTGAATAGATAAAAACCAGTTACAAGTACTTTTAAGTACAAATATACAAGATAATGAAATTAATACCATGATTTCAATGATAATCATCATCATCGTCATCGTCTTCATCATTATTATCATTTTATCATTTACTTTATTACTTAGAAGGTAGCATTGGCATTTAAATTGCATGCGTTAAAATGTAGTTGCGGTTATCTCTTCTTCTGCTTCTCTTTCATTCTTAGCTCTCCATACTCACGGTAATGATATTCAGGCTAACAAAGTGCCCTCTCTGCTGTCTTTCCTTCATTCTTTACTTTACGTTTGTATTTGAACTTTTATAAGCCATCATCGTGAACATCATTATATTCTTGGAATTGCAATGTTTTTCTGCTTTTTATAGAAGCCGCACCAGCACCAGCTCCAGCAACAGCAGCAACGGTGGCAAGTGGCATAGACTACTTTACTGTGCTGTAGGTTTTTAATTGTAAAAGTTAATCAAGTGTTGTTAAATAATTATCAAGTAATGCAAAAAAAAATTTCATAATTGCAACAAGACTTGTGTCGAATTTTTTATTTTCAATTTTTAATGCAGTTGGTTTGTGCCTCCTCTCAAAGTCATATCAAAAATGCATAAATAGTTCCTGTGCTGCTTAAATACAGTAAAAATAGGTTTTTCATGAGGTTTTCATAATTTTTCTTCTTTAGCGAGTTTAATTAAATTTTTTAAATAAAAAATAATTTACTCATTGAGAACTCATAGATGCCGCTTATTTTTATCAGAATCATATTCCGTTTCGATGTAAAGCAGGCTCGGAATCGGTCAAAACGAATGCTATTTGCGGAAGAGTAGTAAAACTTTCCGACCAATATTTTACTATTAGTTTTTAAATGGTTTTGAAACGTGCTTTCGAGCTTGAGGCATGTTAAATTCGGATATCCTATTGTCAAGCAAAACTTATTGCAGTGGAACAGCTCTTCATCGATCACAAGAAGAATTGAATATACAGAGCAAGGTAAGGCAAAACTTCCCTGGCATTACTTTCTTAACAGTTATCATGACGGAACTTAACGTCTTAACGTAACTTGTTATATTTGAAATGTTTTTCTTTGAATGTTGACCTTAAAGAAAATTAATCGTATTCGATCCCTAAAGACCATTTAGCCAAATTTCAGCTACCCCTGCTTATCTCAACAAATAAACATCACTACTTGGCGCCATGGCTTTGATACGTTTGGCAGTCTGATCCAAGATTGCATTTCAAGATGTTAACTACCATTTTCGATATACAAAATCGAAATCATTTTCGAACATTTTTGGCTGACCTCATGTGTGACCCCTTTATTTCATAATGAAAACGCCCCATGGTATTAGGATGGAGGAAACAAGCTTGACGTTGGCAAAGCAAAAGTGGCTCACAATAAAGGAAAATTGTTTGAGTAAACTGCCTGAAAGATGGCAAATACTCCCAAGGCTATGCGAATAATATATTTCAAATATCAATACATATATCGTTCAATATATCGATGGCGACCTTACGGAAAATTTACTAGAAATATCTGTAAATAGCCTAATAACATGCAGAAGGCTTTCGGGATAATCTTAGGGGCTTAACCCAAAAACATTTCATTGGATGTATACCATGTATCCTATACCGTAGTATAATAGGTCGTGTGTTCGCTTGTTAGACATAAAGCCCGAGTTCAAACCCCAGGTCAAACGTCAAAACGAAATATAAAAAAAAAATATTTCCTCGCCGATTTCCTCTCAGCAGATTTCTGACAAGAACTCTGAGAGTAAATAAAATTTCCATTAAAAGTTTCTCAAAAAATCTGTCGTTCGGAGTCGACGTTAAACATTCGATCCCGCCACACATGTATAAAATTAATGCGCACAACATAAGTAGTGTGAGAAACTAGGCCGTAACTCTGATGTAATGGCAAATTATGTACGTACATATGTATACCATAACGGTCAAGCCAAAGAGGAACTGTCCTATAGTGGTGCTAGAGGTGGATAGTAAAGCCATTGGTCAAAGGGCAGGTCAAGAGACTGCCAGTTCCCTTTTTAACTGACAGAACCAATAGATTCTAAAGGAATAATTCGGAAGCTACATTCTCTATTAAGAGTATGCAATTCAAGTTGTGGTACAGAAGTTGAGGTCTTCCGACTCAGGATAAAATGTTCGTAAGCCACGAGGAACCTCGCGGGTATTTCCCTAGCGGAAGTTGACTTTATCTTAAAATATGCTCAATTCGACTTAGGCATTTAATGCAGAGAACAGGAATTATATCTAAGAGTCAAACCGTCGTTCCACTACTTAGCTCCTATGCGGCCTAGCTAGGGATTGACATGGAACTGTTCAGGCAAACTGAATTAGCTGTGCAAGTGGCAATATATATTCACTCTTTGTGGGATCACAGTTTATGTCAGGAGTAGAATTCCTCCACTGCGCAGTTGACAACACCTCTCTGTGGCATGTCAAGTGGGATCTAAATGGGTATATTTGTCAAAAGAGAAATTAAAGAGAGGCGAGGCTTTTCTCAATTCAATAGGTGTTGAGCGGACGTAAACTTTTGCTATGAATTTATAGTGAGAAAAGATTTGACGTCGCCTTAGCCTAGTAGGTAATGATTAGTTGCATGGTTTAAATCTTCGCTCAGACACGTGGTTTAAACCTCAGCTCACATACCTCGAACAAAATATAAAAAAATAAGAATTTTTTCGGTGACTTTCCCTCAATAGTCATCTGAGATTATAATAATATTGCAATAAAAAGTTTGTCAAATATGTTGTTTCAAGTCGACAATAAAGTGTAGGTTTCATCACTCATGGATAACATTAACTTATGTAACTTGGGTAGTGTGAGAAGCTAGGTTTTTATCCTTGCTAAAGGATTATAATTACCTATTAAGTTAAGCTATTTGAATCTTCTATCAGAAATAGCCGGGGAACCTAGAACGAATTTTGATGATGATGAAGATGCGGTGTAATTTGAGAATGCTAGGATGGCTTAGCCAACAGCTTAGGAAGAAATTCTAATAGAATATTGGAACATAGCTCACTGGACTAGAGCTATTACTCATAATTAGGTGTAGAGACACGATGCCTACTTGAGGGGTAGATGAGATTACTATTTGCCTTTTATTTTTACTGTGTTGAGAAGATTGTTTTCGCCTGCAGTGGATGGTTGAGTTACGTTTTTCACATTGTATTGTCTTCACCAACTATTTAGTACATGACAATAAAGATATGCATGCAATGCAATTGATTTCCTAGATTGAAAGGAGCTTGTCATTTCATATCTTAACTCTCTGCTGTAGCATTGTAATTACAAAGGACTTCTTCATTTCTCACAGTGTATTTATTGCCTTTATTTTCATCGTTTCCTTTTAAAAACTTTACCAACTACTGCCGCACTACTTATGCAACATTCGCTACCATTCAGGGACCAGTTCCCTTTTTTTTTCTTTTATTTCTTTTGCAATTGCAACAATATACTCGTACATATAAGAAAAAGCTTACAAAAGAATTGTTATATAATAGTCACTGCCCTTGTCTTTTAGTCTTTCTGTCTGTGTATTAAAACTTCATTTAATTAATTACTAAAGGTCTGCTCTCCGCCAGTGTGGCTAAGTAATGAATGGAATTAAGTTTCTTGTCTCATTATTTGGTATTTTAAATTAAATTTCATTTTAATTTCAGTTACTGATGCCAAAAGGGATTATACTCGCAAATGAGCCAGTGTTGTGGCAGCAATGAAGCGATAATTATCGCTTTCCAAGTTATTTATCGTTTGTTGCAAAATAGAAAAATTTACATGTCACAAGGCAAACATACATATGTACGTTCCCAGCCGAAGTGGAGTGTCTAACTGGCGACATTTAATTGAAAACAATTACGGAAATATTTGTTTTCAAATGAACGAAAGGAGAAAATTTTTTAAATTAAAAAAAACACGGCTTTTAAATGCCATCCATGATGGGTTAGAGGACTGTAGTAGGCTTAAGGTTTAAGGAATCCAGGGTATAATTGAAATATTTCTTTTCTTGTGTTAGTAGTGGTAATTTAATTGTGGAATAAAATCCACTTAGAAGTTAAGCAATTCAAATTATTGTCAAAGAAAAAAAAACATGGTTGAAGGATAAGTAGGAGTTTCATAAGTAGAAAGAAATCTCCTCTAAATGGCTAAATAATCACTGCCACAGTTTTCACATTTTTCTTATCTTCCCATAAGTGTTAGCAATAAGAGCCGTTCGGCTGATGTTTGATAAAATTTAAATACTAAACATTTTAAACGCTTATTTGTTGTATCCCTACAAGGGATATCCAGAATCCTAGAGCACAAAAATCTGTTTAAAAATGAAATACGATTCTGACCAGAAATCAGCAATGAATCGTTTTTTCGCTACTCATAAGCACTCATGAAATTTTGAGTTTGAGTGAGTCAACAGTATTGAATTTCAACTACTATGATTCCTTCGAGTGATTCGAATCATTCATCAAAATTTACAGTCTTAGTTGTTGTTGCATTTACAAAAAAAAGAAGAAAGAAGAAGACAGACAGCAAGCAAAGCAATCACACAACCTTCTAGTGAGTATTGTAGTGTTCGTACATGAATTATACTTTTTTTGACTCTTGCAAATGTTGAGTAAAGGACATTAAAATAATTATGAATGCGTATACATAAGTATCAGAAATTATGAGCATGATTCGAAGCTACTCATCTTTTTGATTACTCATTGCTGATATCTAAGCAAAATTTGTCTCAACAAATTCTAATATTCGTCTCAAAAGCTGCTCGGGTTTGAGTAAAGTCACTCCATGACCAATCTTAATTCGTGACGAAATACTACGTCACAAAAGACAAATTTGTGAACAGACTTTCATAAACAACAACGTACATACATACATAATTGGTCATTACAACCCTTCAGTCAGGATTACGGCCTAGCTTCTCACACCACTCATGTTGTGTGCCTTAATTGTATACTTGAGTGGCGGGACCTACAGTTTAAGGTCTACTCCAAACAAAAGATTTGTGGAAAACTTTTTCATGGCAATTTTATTTTCTCTCAAAGTTTTTGCCATACATACACTGCTGTTCAATAAAATACATTCACCACGATCGACATCTTGCAATTAATTAAAGAAGAGTTACGCTTCAAATTTTTGAAATGTATCGGAATTATATTCGTAAGAGGCCAGTAAACAAAGTGCAGTTACTTATTTACATATACTCCTTTGCATAAGAGATGTCTAGTAAACCTTTCGGAGAGCAGGTGAAGCTATTTTTTTGAACAGCACTGTATATTCCTGGAAATCAAACGCGTTGATTACGTTTGCAGACTTAACTGGAATTATTAGAAGTATTGTGATACCACTAGAAAAATAAAGACTTTTTTATAATGTTTATTCTTTACTAGGAAAGAACCAAAGAATTTTCATGAGATAACTAACTAGACTGCCTAAGATCACGGTTCTTTCTCAGTATAGGAGTGTACGCAATTTCATAACCTAACAGTCTCAGCAACTTTTCTATTCTCTGCAACTGTCATGGATTCATGGATTTTTGCATTGGAAACTGCACTAGTGTATATCCTTGCCTAGTTCTGTAGCAAAATAACTTTTTTCATTTTTTATATTCACTTACTTACTTTAAAATCGTTTAAAAAATTTGGAAAGAAAGAATAATAAGAGTTACCAAGGGTTTAAGCGGTTAATACCGGAATGCTAAGAACCCTTCCGAGAGTGCTAAGTTGGATATTGAGGTGCTGCATGCATTAACAGTGGCAAATGAAAGGGAACGAATTTCCATTTTCGATTCCCTGCGAAAATGCAACGAAATAGGAACAATTTTGCAAGCGAATGCTTACGGGTAATAAAAAGTGATTCACCTACGGCAAAAATGTATGAAAAATTATGATGATGATCATGATGAAGATTCGCGGACGATTGCAAAGCCTAGGAAGATTACAATGTATTTCTAGTAGGATTGAAAGTGAGTGAGTGAGTGTTCATTGAGATCTTTTACAAATTTGCCAGTTAAAAAGATTAAATCAAGTAATTCAATTAAACGACCAGAATTGACGTCCAAGAAAGGTTTTCTGTTCCATCATTATACATTCAGACCACGCAGAATTTAACTGCTCAAAAGCCAAGTAACTTTACCATTTTTTGGAACTTGTGATACATCCACCGCGTGCTCGTGGTAAGCTTAATGAACAGTGCGTAAGTTTAGTTGACGAAAGCAAACGCTCTGTGCTCTAATTGCATGAAAAATCTTAGAAAATCTGTTGTTCCGATTCCGTATGACTAAAATGATTATAATGGGTTATAATTGTTTCAAACTGAATTTGTAATGGAAGGCCGAATATGACTGTATTTCAAATGACAACTTTCTTTAATTATTTGGTACTTTTTTGTGTATAAAAGTACCTTTTTTTGGAACCTCTTCTTATTTGAAAAGAAAAAAACTTTCTTTTTTAATTTTTTTGTTTGTCAAACTTTTCGTATTTTTTTTAATAAAATCGATACCACCACGCAAGACTTTTATCTGTCAACAACTTGCCATAAGCCATTAGTGGCAACATTATGCCATTTAAAGAGTTTTTTTTAAGAAATTTATGGAATTTTAAATAAATCTCTGCTCTTCTCACACAAACTGTTCTTATTCGTTAAGAGTAAAATAAAGACAAAAAAAAGAGTTTTTTGCAACACTTTGGTAAATTCAAGAAAGAAAAAAATCGAATTCAATTCAATTCTTTGATACCTTTTGCTAGATAAACCATAAATTTAAAGATTTCCTGTTGAAAATAACTTCCTTAAAGAACAGAAAAGAAACACAGAGGGACAGAGTGACAGAGAGAGAGGGAGAGAGAAAGACGCACAAAAACCAAAAATGCAACACAGGTGCAATTGAATACTTTGCTTAGACAGGTTTCCAAAACTATAGACAACACATAACCCAACGCACAACAATAACAAATACAGAAATAAAATATGGCAACGTTTTATGAAATCAGGCTGCTCTATACCTGAAAAAATCATAACAGAAATTGAACAGAAAAAAACAGAAATAAACTGTCTGCAATGACAACAAATGTTGTTGACATTAAAGCAACAACAGTAACGTAATAAAAAAAACCAAAAGGTTGGCAACTAAAAATTATTACAAATTCATTTATCACTTGATAACTTTAGAAAGGAAGATGAAAATTCATGCACATAAACGCACACACACATACACGACATACATATAAAAAGTAAATGCCACATGCAACACATAGAAAACTGTTCACCTATATGCATTCGGGATAACGATACAAATCGCTTGAAACTAGAACAATCTCAACGAATAAGATCATGCAACGAATGCCAGCCACTTAGTCATTCAGGCAGTCCATAAGTTCCTTTCCTTTTTTTCTTTTAACCACTATTGACGTCCGTTAAAATGCTGAGTTCAAAATACGTTTAACACTGCACTACAAATGTATGCATACATACATCATCATCATCATCATGTTGATTATGATGATCTTCTCAATTACAATCATGATTTAAAAATCATCATTTATTATGCGTTCACTCGTTCGTTCTCAATCTCTGCTTGCTTGTTTGCTTACTTACATTTACTTTGTAGGGATTCTTCCACTCGTAAACGTGGCTTAATGCAATGCTACCAAAAACAAAAAAAAATATTTTTTTTTTCAGTCTGTTATTCAATACCAAATAGGGCCTGAAGAACAAGATCTATTTCTTGTTTGCCTTTTCTGATTGTTAAAATATTTGCAATTGTTTTTCTACGATTTCAGTGGCTGATTTAATTTTTTTCTACGTTTTTTTTTTCTCTTTTGTATTTCGCTTGAGCTTTCATCGCTTAGGCTCAAGTTGAATGCAGTACGCAGGAAGAAGGTCTCTAAACGCAATTGATTTCCAAAAAGAATGCGTTTTTTTGTTCTTCTTCTTCTTTTTATAGGGTGTGTTCGGTAAATTTTGTTTAGCAATTGTTCGTGTCTAGTAGGTAGTGTGTTCGCTTATTAGACGTAAAACGCAGGTTCGAGGCCCAGGCCAGACATCAAAACGAAATATGAAAAAAAAAATTATTTCTTCGGCGACTTCCTCCCAGCAGATTGCCATGAAAAAGTTTCTCAAAATCTGTCATTCGGAGTCGCATTAAACTGTAGGTCCCGCCACTCAAGTATAAAATTAAGACACACAACATGAGTGGTGTGAGAAGCTAGGCCGTAATCCTGATTGAAGGGTTGTAATGGCCAATTATGTATGTATGTAATTGTTCAATCCTAATCTACCCAGATTCGCATCCAAGAAAACTTGAAAATTTTTTATTAAAAAAATTCACGGACTTCGTTGTCTCCTCAAATAATCTATCCAAACTCCACCAGCCTACTCTAGAGAGGATAACATCGAAAACAAGCTCCCAATGCAATAGAAACCATTATTGTTTTCTAGACCACCCTATGCAACAGTAAACTCAACGAAAGGCAAGATAGTCAGCTCTGAAACCAAATGGATCTAAAACAATGTAAACTTTTGTTGAGTAATTACAATAAGGGCCATTATTACAACCTGCCGTTAAACTTGGGTTTAGTTAAAGGTACCTTTAGGTAAAGGGAACTTTAAAGTCACCTTTAACTTATTTTCCTTATTGCAACATAAATATACAATAAAGTTAACTGTTTTAAAAAATATGGCAGTGCGGGAGCAATGTCTATAAAACTGCTCAATTTTACAAGTTTTTTTAAACGCAGTGGCAACGACGGGCTTCGTTTTTTTGTTGTGTATGCTCATTTTGTTTAAATTTGAAGTTGCCATATTGAAAATAAAATATAGTATAACAAGTTCAAACATAAACTTAACTTTAAAAGTCACTGGTAGGATGATTCTCCTTTTAGCTTAAAGCTCTTTTCTATCTTATTGGGTACTCATAATAATGAAAAACAATTTATCTGGCCGTTAAAATCCTCCCTTTAGTTAACTGCAAGTGGTAATAATGGCGCTAAAAGAAGTATGGAGTCATGCATTAAATAATCCAGACAGTTGTTATGAATAAGGATCGCCTAGAATTCTATATGAAGCTTCCGTAAGGCTGTGCTGGCTTATTAGACGTAACTCCACAGTTCAAACTCCAGGTCAGACATCTCCAATAAAACGAAATATGCAGAAAATATTTCATCGGCGACTTCCTCTCAGCAGATTTCTGGCAAAAAATCTGAGAGTAAATAGAAAATTGCCATTAAGAGGTTCCCAAAAATCTGTCGTTTAAACTGTAGGTCCCACCACACACGTATAAAAATAACACACACAACATAAGTGAAGTGAGAAGCTAGGTTGTAATCCAATTATGTACGTACGTAAGGTTTAGAATGAATCATCAGGTCATATACTTAGTTCCGATCAGAGCTCAGCAATGAGCATTAAAAAAGATTCGAATCATACTCATAATTTCTGATACTTATACGCATTCATACTTATTTTAATATCATACTCATACTACTCATATTCAAAGTTTAAAGTACTCATTGTACTAATATTCAACAATATGTATGAAGTTGTTGATTTCGACTCTCCTTTACTCAACATTTACAAGAATCACAAAATAAGTATGATTCGCTTACAATACTCACTAGAAGGTTATGTGTTTGCTTTGCTTGCTGTCTTTGTCTTTTTCTTTCTTCTCTTTTTCTTGTAAATGCAACAACAACTAAGGCTGTAAATTTTTATGAATGATTCGTATCACTAGAATCATTTATGAGTATTATAAGTATTTTTCTAAATTTATGAATCTGAATGAGTAGGCATATGAATCAAACATATTTCGAATGTTATGAGCTTGATATGAACATTGTACTCGTACTCATTGCAACCTGTACTTATAAATCAATGTTGTAGTGAGTATGAATGAATCAGAGTAGTTGAATTTCAATACTGTTGACTCACTCATACACAAAATTATATAATTAAAATAAAATTATAATTATAATTTCATGAGTGCCTATGAGTAGCAAAAAAACCAAACATTGCTGATCTCTGGTTCCGACCCATGCAGAACTAATGCGTCTCAGCATAAAATGCTTGTGTGCTGGATCGTGACTTGTTCATGTTGATACCCAAGTTAGTAAGGGCAATGCGAACGGAAGAGACTTCCATACTTATATAATTGGTCATTACAACCTTTTAGTCAAGATTACTATCAAACTTCTCGCGCCATCCATATTAATTTGATATCTGAGGGGTAATACCTACAGTTTAAAGTCGACTGCAAAAGACAGATTTTTCGAGAAACATTTTTTAGACAATTTTTTATTCAATCTTAAAGTATCTACCAGAAGAATGCAGAAAGTAAGTTCCAGAAGAAATATTTCTACATATTTCGTCAGATATCTAAGCCAGGAGTTGAACAATGGCCTCACGTCTAATAAGCCAACACACTGACTGAATCCTGGACTCGAAAAAGAAAACGAAAATCGTATAAGAAAAGTTCATGCGGTGAAGAGTATGTATCATACAGCTCTATTAAATAGTTAAGTGTCCGGACTTAGGTACTCGCATTTAGGGTATTCGATATATTTGTTGGACAGAAAAAAGATTTTGCAAGATATCGGAATTAAAAAAGAAATGAAAAGAGGAGCAATTTTCGTGGTCATTAAGTCGTTTTGAGTTTTATCAGATAAGGCTTTATAAAAATGTGTGGAGACAACTAAAATTCCAATACATTCTGTTGCATTGTCAAGAAAACAGAAAAAACCGGGGATGACATATTAATTTTATAAGTCGACTCCGAACGACAGATTTAATGGCAATTTTATTTACTTTCAGGGGATATGCCAGAAGAATGCTGAGAGTAAATTGCCGAAGAAATATTTGTTCGTATTACGTTTTATTGGAGATGCCTCGCTTGGGGCTTAAACCGAGGCCGTATGTCTAATAAGCCAACACACTATCTACTAGACTACGGCACCTGCGTGAACACGACAAGGATATTTAAATTTCTTACCTTAAGGTAAAGTATTATATAAAAAACTTATTTTTCTAGTTAATTAAAGACTTTTACCTTTCAAAACTTCCCTCATGCTTAAGCAGTGCACACCCTGTAACATTCTATACTATTGGCTCGTTTCTTAATTTAATATGAAAACTACTTCGTATATATTTTGTATGTGTATTTAAACTGATTGTAATACTTATAGACACGTTTATACATTTAAGCTGAGATATATTCACATACATTAACTGCTTTATGCAGTTGATACTTTACGTTCGTGTTTTATTCTAAGAAACTCTTGGTCATGTTATGTGTGCCACAGTATTAAGTCCACAAACCTTACAGTATTCTTTTTTTATATTCTCAATCTATTTGTGTGTGTGTGTCTTTCATTCTGTATTTGTATTTCCAATTCTTAACATGCCAATTGAACGAAAGAAAAAAAAACAAATAATTCTATGCGAAACTCTAATAGAAATAGAAAAATATTTATGGGGATGGAAATCGAAAAGAATCGTATCGAATCGAATGAAAAAATACGCAAAAACTTGTTGCAAATCATAAATACTTAAATCGAGTTACATATTTTGTTAACTGACTAGCTGACTGGCTGACTATTGCCATTACCAGTGTACCATTATCTTATACGAGTAGTAGGGAGGGGTACAATGTCCACATAGGAAACACTTTTGTTTTAACGAATACAATATTAGAATACAAGTATTGTGGCCCCAGGCTAAATCAACAATAATAAATTCAAATTCAAAGTCATACGCTTTAAAACGACATTGTTGTTGTGCATTAAATAGAAATAGTACATGAATTGGTTGTATTGTTATGTTAAGATACGGTTTAGTTAGACCAGAACCTCCTGCCACTCGTAGCCGGCGTTGACATTTGCCAAGTTTTCCCGAACAAGTTAGCAAAGAAAGGGAGACAACGGACTCCGGTATTTTCTGATAAAATTTTGGTACTTTCATAGAAAACAAGTTAATTTTTTGTTTTGTAAAAATTAGTTTTTTTCCAGAAATAATAAGTCAAAAAATATTATTGGCAACACTGGTTAGCACCGAGAGCCAGGGAGCAAGAGCGTCTAAGCAAAATAGAAGAAATACAAAACAAAAAAACAAACAATATGAAGCAGTGTTGAAAAATTCAGTACTTTAGTACTTTTTCAGTACTTTTCCAGTTCAAAAATACCGCAATACCCCCCCGGCACATTCAGTACTTTTTTATTATTATACATATTTTATGTCTTAGGCTTTTCAACTATTAATATATTAGCAACGTATTGCTAAAGGTAGTATTAGTCTTTAGCCCTGATTAGCCAAACGTACACGGAACATATGTTCCGCTTTAGAATACGAAAAGCAATGAAAACGCTTGCAGAACCGTAATGTAATTTCGGTCAGGATTTACATTGCTTTTCATGTGCTAAAAACGAACATACGATCCGTTACGTTCCGTAGACGTTTGACTAAACGAAGCTTTTACGTTCTGTTAAGTTCCAAATCAGCTGTTTTTGTTTTGTATATGAGAAACGTGTACAAGTCGTTAGTTTTTCTATTCCAATCCGTATGTGTATTGAGTATAAATAAATATTTTTTATAAAAGTACCACTTGTTGCAAAAAAGTATTCATTCAGTTATAGTTCAGTACCATTATCAAAATTTCTATTTTGCAACATTAATATCAAGTGCCAATATCGTAAACAATAACAATAAATTACGATATAGAAGAAATGTAAACGAAGAACATTATGAAGCATTGAAAATATGAGACGAAATCATTATATGTTTTATTGGAGAAAGAGAGTAAAAAAGTTAATTTAAAGAGAGCACACTGTTAATTCTCAAATAAGCTAAGGCCAGAGATGTTAATAGTGATATGATATGTTGAACGTTTTTAAAGTTCATAGGCCATGTGAAAGCCATTATTTGTAAATTTTTAAAAAAATGTTAACTTCTCTAAAAAAAGAAAGAAAGAATTAAAATGCATACATATACAGATGAAAAAATAAATAAAAAATAAGTGCCATATCGATATTTCTCATAGAAATTGTTGGACTTAACAGGCAGAGCAGATCTTTAAAAATTGCATTCGAAAGCCTACAAAAATTTTTAATATTTATTTACTCACATTTTTAAAATTCGAAAAGAATTCATAATAATATTGACCTTAATTTTACGTACGTATAGTATTATAGTCTAGAAACCCTTTGGCTAAGCCCAAACCCTCTATTAGTCTATTGAGTATTTAATTTCTCACTTTAAATTGGTAATAACATGCCCTAAATTGATTTTTTAAAACCCAACTCCCATCTGTGGTTTATTTTGTGGTCACCAAAAAACTGCATACTCAAGTGAGTAAACAAAAATATTTTACTACTAACAGTTACTACGCACAATAACAAAGTACCTATAACAGTAAAAATATTTTGCATAATGTAGTTGTTGTTCTTGCTTTTCTTGTTTTTCTTAAATTTGGAAAAACACTTCAAGTTCAAGTTCATCAATATCATGCTCTTTTACTGACGAAGTATGCAATTATAATTGCATTGTTGTTGTTTATATTTATGATTCACTCACGACTCTCTCTCTTTTTAAATTCCAATGTCTATTAAGTGTGTAAACAGTGTTACCTCTTTACATTACATACTACGATGCTCAGTAATTTTTAGCACGTTTTTTTAATGTTGGGGAGTTATACATATATTTATACTGTTAATGCACTTTGAAATTAAAGAGTACCCTTTTTGCATAACATGTGTACCAACTAGACAAATCGGAAGATGGCAATACTAAAGTTTTCTTGCTTTCTTTTGTTTGTCAGTTAATCGTTTACTTATAGAATGTAAGTCGCGTATAAAACATCGAGTGGCGTCGAAAAAAATTAATTGTTGCGTAATAATTAAAATTCTTTTAAATGTTTATGAAATAATTTAAATAAAATAAAAGTAAAGTGTTAAATGTGTGTGAATGTAAAATTATGTAAAAAAGTTAATTCTTTTCAATATTTTTATTTAATAAAAAAGAGTATTAAATGCATAAGAGTAGTTTAAGTGTAAGTGCGTGTGTTCGGTTTTGTATCATAAAAGTGTTATAAAATGTGTGCTAAAGCAGAAAATTTTTCATCAAAGCAGAAGAATAAGAAGCAGAAAGAAGGTAAAGCAATAACAAAACTTTAACGCTATTATAACTGTAACGTTCTTAATAACCTAAAATATGTCAATATGTTATAACAACAACAAGAATGAGATTATTTTTTGCCTCGATTATTTATGCTTTTGTTAGGCTCTCTATTTTTAATGTGCCTTGATATATTTCTTTTTTTTGCCTGAAAAGAAATATAGGACTTGATTAACACGTTCACGCCGGCGCTTCAATTCATGGTTCGCTCTATCGGACGGCAGCTGTTTAGTAACAATACAATGGTATCGTTTAAAGTTTTGTGTATTTTTTCGGGAACTTGTCCCATCCTCATTAAATCTTTTGAATTTGTACGGTGAAATAGAACATCGTGACTCTCAGGTATTTTTTTCGGCAGTCGAACTGTTAAAGATCTAAATATTTGGTATTACGTTTGTTCTAATAGCATGATTAAGTGCGGGCCACCGGTGGCACACGCCGCCCGATGAGGCAGTCTAGTGCGGGCCACCGGTGGTACGCGCCGGCGTGAACGTGTTAAGTTTTAGTTTCGCGACATGCGATAGCATGAAGAGACAAGTTTGATTAGCAATTAATCTCAATTTTTGGGGAATTTCTTTTTGCCGTCAAGATCATTCGATTTAATACACTCGACTTCATCTTGTTGGAAGGCAACATTACAGCTGACATTGATAGGAAGGCTAGTAAAACTATGCCAAAATTTGAGTTCAGAGATATAAAGAGATGCCAATGGATTGGTTAGTTACTATGGCGCGATTATATTTCTAAACAATCCTTAAAATTGCATCTATATCATGAGGCGTGGCAAAGAGAGGAATGAGAGCTGAAAAACCACAAATCACTAGGATATGTTCGACAGAAGTCAGTACGGACTCCATAAATTTGAAATGGACGTCATATTCCATGTTTTATATTGGAAAAAGACCAGATGTGTCACTAATACACTCTGCCATTGTAAAAGTGTAAAAAATACAACCAAAAAACCTATTTTATTCACAGTCACGTACATACATACATGTGTACATACTCTTGCATCCATTTTTTATTTCTTTTGACTTTGTAAATTTCTAGCCACCAGCCTACAACGCGCGATAATTTTTTTTCCATTTCACTCACGTTCAAATACATACATTATATTTCAAATAATTTTTTTTGTACTGTAGTTTAAGATGTTGGTTGCATATTTTTAATTTTTGGCCAGTAGCCAACAGCGCATTGCAAGTAAATTGGTTATAAAGGTTACAGTTGGTCAAGATCAACTACAATATCTTAAATCCTGCACAACAATGTTGCGGGATTTAATAGGGTTTTTAAATCAAAGCGCCTTTAAATACACATAGTTCGCACAAGTAATGATTAATCGGTCTTTCTAATCAGTATCAGTGTTCTACGTTTAAAGTATGACTCCCTTAGAACTAAACTGAAGGCAATCAGATTAAGAATTCCATGAATTTATCATGAAATCTGATATCAAGTATGAAAACTGCGTTATCGAGAAAGGACGGTACATTGGCAAATAAGTTGGAGATTAATTTCTTTTTTCTCAGAACTTGAAAACATAGCCAAAGATCAAGTAAGCTTTAAAGCTGCGATGGTGCCTGAGGGTTCCATATACATATGTATTAAAACATTTTAAATGAAATACATTGTCCTACTGAAGTCCTCCTTATTCTATACAATTTTGCCCTGATTTTTGTTTAATTAATTAATAATTTTTTATTTAAAAATATACAATGATAACAGAATATTTTGCTATTCTGTTGCAATTGTAACTCCACGTTTACATTCTGAAAGTCTCCTTTCTTGTCGATGGACATGTAATTCCTTTTTTGTTTTTCTTTTGAAATTCATCGTGTACTACTCGTTGTCCTTTTATGACCAGCTTGTTTTTATTTTCAATATTAAATTTTTTTTATCCTTTTTTGTTTTGTTTTTTCTTCTGCTCCTTTAAAATTCACTTCTTTGGTATTTTTTTAGATTTTTTTCCTTGTTTTGTTTGTAAAATTTTAATGTTCATTGAATCGATTTAAGAGGAGAGCAGCAGTTTGTAAGTGTCCACACTGGCTTATGGTTGTCGATTGTATGCATGTATGTGGCTGTAGCACAAGAGTACATATAGTAAATGGCTGATGGCTGTTGGCCAAACAGGCAATAATTTCTCATGTTTTACTTGTAGTTCTCTGGTTTTACTTGCAACTATACTTGCGTTTTTTGTCTTTTTGAAACATTATTATTATTTTTTCGTTATTTTTGCTTTTTTTTTGTTTCTCATCTTTTTTGCTATTGTTGGCATTGCTGCTGCCTCTTCCTGCCACATATTTGTGTATGCAGTTGTCCACTGGTATGTGGAACTCACATGGACTTGTGTTTTACAATGAAATACAATGAATGTACAAGTACTGTATTTCATTGTTTTTGTTGTTTTTTTTGCTGTTTCTGTACTTATTCCTTTTGCTTTATCGTTTTTGTTTACACAAGATATACCCTACAGCCTTAAGCTGAAAATATTTTGGGCACTGTAATACAAGCGAATTTTGTATTCTTAATTGCAATTACAATGGTTAGCAGGGGACAAAGTTAATTGGGGAGATGATCAATAATGCATGAACACATATTTACATACATATGTAAGTTTAATATGTACAAACTAAGAGACTTCAATGTCCTTTAAAACCCGTTGTTCCCTAAGATCCTACAATTCAAGATATAACGTTATGGGAGGCATTAAATAGTCACTGCAATCGTAAACTCCAAGGCTAAATTATTGGTAACCAACCAAATGGTTCGCCTGTCCATCAATTATTGTCCAATGTCCAATGTTGACTTAAATGTCTACCAATTTTCGGGAAAAGGGTTTCAGTAGGTGTTGAAGATCTCAAAGTAACAGAATAGCAACGACTGGCTTCTTCTGGCTGTACTTGTCATTGCAGACAGTAATGTTAGACATATTTAAATACTGGAGGCACTCATTGACGCTTTTAAATTACATATATACATACATAATTGACCATTACAACCCTTCAGTCAGGATTACGGCCTAGCTTCTCACACCACTCATGTTGTGTTCCTTAATTTTATACTTTAGTAGCGGGATCTACAGTTTAAAGTCGACTCCGAACGACAGATTTTGAGAAACTTTTCATGTCAATTTTATTTACTCAGAGTTTTTGACAGAAATCTGCTGAGAGGAAGTCGCCGAAGAAATATTTTTCATATTTCGTTTTTGATGTTTGACCTGGGGTTCGAACTGTGGTCTTACGTCTAATAAGCCAATACACTATCTAGTAGACTACGGCGACAACAACGACTTATATTTAAATTACAACCTTTTAATCTCTCCTATATAAGAAGAGTGTATTGGAGATGACAACTTTGCCTGGGCCTTTAACTGCACATAGTAAGACAAGAGATTTCTATCGAATAAAACCAACTCCATTGTCAACACTGTCTGGCATTCCTTCAAGAAATATTTGACCTTTCCGAACCAAGATCTTCTTCATTTTTGTATTGTTTCAGTTTCATTGAAAAAGTTTGCCCAACAACGCGGATGATTAGTGTTTAAAATGTATTGGACGTATTGGTTCTATGCTTTCCCAAAACATTAGCATTACCTGACCGTGTCCTTTTGTACCCTCAGAAGTTCATAGTCAAGACAAATTTACAAAAAGAATTTCGCTTGCAAATTCGATTGCCTGAGTTTGCTGTCGAGCATTTTAATCGCATCCTCCTTAGCGTTACTGTCCGCGAAATTGCAATCTGATATTACTTCGGTATTATTCTCTTGTTCTTACCGTTTATCTTCCCCTTTCCGTTCCCCTTTTTGCATGTGTTGATTTTATACATGAGTGGCGAGACCCACAGTTTGAAGGCGACTCCGAACAAAAAATTTTTGAGAAATTATTCATGACTATTTTATTTACTCTCAGAGTTTTTGCAGGAATCTGCTGAGAGGAAGTCGCCGAAAAAATATTTTTTTTTCATATTTTGTTTTGATGTCTGACCTGGGGTTTGAACTCGGGCCTTACGTCTTAATAAGCCAACACACTACCTACTAGACTACGGCGACTTCTACTCACACATCACATAATTCTCTATTACAACCCTTCAGTCAGGATTGCAGCCTAGCTTCTCACACCACTTATATTGTGTGTGTTAGTTTTATACATGAGTGACTGGACCTATAGTTTATGGTCGACCACGAATGACAGATTTTTGAAAAACGTTTCATGACAATTTTGTTTACTCTCGGAGTTAATGCCAGAACTCTACTGAGAAGAAGTCACCGAAGAAATATTTGTTCATATTTAGTTTTGTTGGAGATATCTGACCTGTGGTTTGGAGCTGTGACCTCAGAATTTAAGCTTTATTATGCTTTTATTTGCAAAAACTCTATACTTTGCAGCAGCTTATTTGACTAAAGAATAAGGAGGAGGGTTATTAATGTCCAGACGACCAAACTCAGTAACACAGCATACATCAAGGGTGCAGATACCGATTCTGAAAATATACCTAAAATAACTTTTAAACGTATGCAGTGGATGTCGCGCAACACACCAGTTACTCATTCATATGTCTCTATAGAAGCAGCAGCAAAAGCAATAACTTTGATTTAACGTCTGGTCGAACGACAAAATCCCTGCTTTTGAAAATATGATGCCAAGCTATGTGAGAGCAGAACCAAGAAGTCTATTAAAACCACTAATAACATGGATCTGAATAACTCGTTAGGCAATATCAGTGTTCCATAAATTACAGTGTTGATGGTGGTTACATTCACCCAATATCTTGTCCTCTCTCTTCTCTGACGCTATAGGGTATCAAATAGTCGAACTTAAATTCGATTTATGTATTTTACCCGTCTTTACTTTGGTTTGACATAGTTTTTCATTATCATGTTTTATTATGAATTCGTTTTTATTTTGATGGTATTTTTTTCTTTTCTTTTTTTCTCAGCGAATTGTTTTTTTTTTTTTTCTTACGTTTTTTGCTGGACATTATTTTTTTGTTGAACTTGATATTGTAACAGATTTTTTCTTCCATTCTGTATGTCTGCTACGGAAAAAAATTTCAATTTTTAATTTTTTTGTATTTTTTTTTTGTATAAGAATTCATTACAGTTTGTTCGCTTGTTTGTTTGTTTGTGTGTTTCTCTTTCACATTAAAAGTAATTGTTTTTCTAACGCCAAATTAGTTTGATTTCAATAAAAACTTTATCACAATTAGAAATCATATTCAGAGTCGTTGCTTGAGGGCAAAGGGTTTTTAATTAAGAACTGAAACCCAGTTGGAGTTACACTGTCGATGTTCTGTGGATGTATTATTTTTTTAACACGTTCTATAAGACTTTCCAGTAAAGTAGTCAGAGATTATGCGCTAAAATGGGACCTAGTCGCCGAAAAACACTCTTTTTCTCAAGATGTCAGAGAAGAGATTTGAACTCGTAGCTCTTGCCTAGAGAGTCAACATATTACTTTCTGGACTACGTTGATATAAATGTAATAAAAAATAGTCAGGAAACACACCGATGAAGTCCAATTTAAGTTACAATAAACTTTTCCTAAATTACACTTCGAAATTGTGATCGTACTATTATTACCCAGTCAAAGTAAGTCAGAGTTAATGATTGTGAGTGCTATTTCATGCAAGACTTGGATACAAGCAGATGGACGGCTATATTCAAACTCTTATCCGTGACATCTTTCAAAGACAAGGTTCAACCTCGGCAAGCCACCAAATGTACAATTTACGAGAAGGAGAAAACTTCTTAATTATAAACAAATATAAGACTCCCGATAATATCACGGAAACTGGCGATAAAATATTTGGGAATATCAGAGAGGTTTTTAGAAAGGCCAGGCATAACGCAAATGTCTATAGGGGAATCCTAGGGATTACGATGATAAGCAGACCAATACCGACTTTTTAGGCAGTTGTCTGGCTAAACAAAAAAATATTATAACGTGCTAAATGGAGACTAGCTTGTGTTGATAAAAAAGGGCAATGGTAACCTGTCCTACAGCTACGCTAAAGCTTCTCTTGGGCGGACAGAGCCCTTTCCGTATGGTAGTCGAGACCAGAGCTTTGGAAACTACGGTTGGATAATGAAACACAGATGCAACACAAATTTTATCAGTGGACTTCTTGAGCTAACAAATGGAATGGCTAAGAGCTTCCTCTTTAACCGAACTGAACCAATTGACTTTATGGTTTTGGCAAAGGTTTCGCGACGCAACTTAATTAAGAAAAGCTAATGGAGTAATCTGAGCGCTGCATACTCTTTTGAAAGGATTACAATTCTATGGTATACAGATAATTCGAAGAGGGACCTTAGGATCTCTCACTTAGGTGGGCGTTTTTAGTCCCATAGTGAAATATTCCACGGCCATGGAGACAATCGCGGACGTCTTCCATGTTGAGGTCTATGTCATTGAAAGATCAACTTGGAACGGGCTATAGCAGTACTCTCTGGCATTCAGGCCGCTATCCGGGCACTCTATTCTACCTCCTAAGAATCTTCAAAATAGTATGAAACTGTCCTTAAAGATAGCTAGATATGGACAATACGGTTACCCACTGATAGCTGGTCTGGTAGGATATATTAGCTTATAAGAATGGGAGCAGCCTTCTTACTGAGGGGGCCAGAAACTTTTCGTGCTGGCCGTTTAATAGGACACTGTAGACTCGAAAGTCCCTTTGTTCAGAATGACGATAATTTCGTATCCAACATGCAGATTCTGTGATAATGAGAATGGATTATCAGAACATATACTTGGGACCTGGAGGCATTAACTTCTTCCAGGAAGATAAAAAACTAGGGTATCTGGTGCAGCAAACTGAAGTTCGTCAGAGCAATAGGATTGGAGAAGAAGTTCAAGGGATAACCTACATAAATTGAGGGCAGAACTATAGATCCTACAGTCTCAATATTATGGCACGTCTACACGACAATTATAAAACACGCAGGGCCAAACGTAAAAGCGGGCTTAACAAAGTGAGAGCACGTAAGGGCGGGCTCAACATTCTATTTAAACAAACCAAGCTTAGAATAGTCAACGCTTACTCTTTTGTACGGAAGATAGTGTTCAACCTCCTTTCCACACACTTCTGGAAAATGCTCTGAGAGTAAGTAATTTATTTGAACAATCTTTAAAAAATCTCTGGTTCGGAGTCCACTTATAAGAGTGAAGAGAACTGTGCCACAGCTTCTCCAAGTGAACTTGTAATATTTGCATATAACCTCTGCGAACTAAGCTTAGTATCAGCAACTTCGATTTCTGGAACTTAAACGACCTGGAAACCTACTGCAGAAATGGATAAAATACAATATGGCCAGGAGGAAGACAGATAGTAGAAACTGAATGAAGCAGAGAAGAATTCTTCAGGCTCAATAATCTGTACTCAACCAAAGGCTGCCTGGCGATGCAAGATACTTCAAGAGCTTGTACAATGCAACCACAACGGACTGTGTGTCATGAAGATGGCTTTGTGGAATCCAAATGGTCTTAAGAGGGATAATGATCATCGTTGTATAGTAAACATTGTTTCATAACGGTTAAAATATTTTGCCCCCTCTTTCTTGAATTTCTTTCACGTTTATGAGTTTCAGTTTTAAAATTTCTTTGTATGCCATGAACATTGTAAACGGTTTTGCTACTTTAGGCTTCAATGCACTTTTTTTTTGTTTGATTTTATGTTTCGTTTTTTTTCTCTTTTTTTGGAAACTTCTTCAGTAAAAACAATTATGCTGTACAACAACACAAAAAAACATACAAACAAAAATTTATAACGAAAACAACAAAGAAACCCAATTGAACTGAAAACGGAAGTAAACACTCCTTACAACAGACTAAAGAACACAAGAAACAAAAAACTTTTACTGGTAATTTAACGACTGACTGTTAAAAAAAACTTTGTTGGACAAGCAAAATATTTTATGCGAGCAAAAATTCAAAATTTATTCATTTTTTCTAAGAATAATTAAATTAAACTGCAGTTTTGTGTATTTGTTTCGTTGAAAAAAGCAAATGTTTGTCTTTCTGGTTGCTTCTTTAAAAAACCCACAGAAATTAGAAGACGAAGACGAAGAAGCAGAGAAATTAAACAAAACATTAATTAATTTTAATAAACTGAACAAAATAAACATGCATACACACACACACACACACAAAATAAATTTTTATTAAATTTAATTAAAAATATTAAAAGAAAAGTAAACAAACATACACAAGAAAATAATTTAAATATGATGAGAAAAACAGACAAGAATTCCTAACAAGAATTCTAAAATCAAGAATCCAAAAAAAAAGGAAAAAGAAATGCATGTCGGAAACAGACTGTCTAACATTTGATAGCCACAGATTATATTGCCACAAGGACAAGGGCATGAACTTTACAAAAAACTTTATACAGACACACACACACACACCTAAAGGCTTATTGCAGCCCTTTTTTGCATACAGCCATAGAAGTTTTCCAAAGAATACAAATTGTAATGGAAGTAGATGAGCACAGTGTTGAATAACGAATGAACGAAAACCAAAAAGAGAAAATAAAATATTACACTGCTCAACGTAATTGTTTTTGCTTTTGTTAGTAAAAATTATAAAAAAAAATTGACAAATGAGCCTCCAAAACATACATAGTGAGCAGTATTGCTCACTACAGCCAAATTAACAAAGCAATATATTTTCAAAGAAGGTTCTTAGGCAATTGCAAATAGCAACCCTATAATATAATTCTAGAATCTGCTAGAGTACTTCAATTACCCACTTAACTGGAAATAAAAATATAAAAACCGACTAGGCAGATGGAGATGGGTCCTGTAAGGAATTGAAGACAATAAGAAAAAGTTGCCGTAGTCTTGTAGGCAGTGTGATGGCTTATTAGATTTGAGTCCATTGATCAACAATCTGGCCAGGCAAATCTAACAAAAAAAAAATCAGAAAAAATATTTCTTTGGCTGCCTTCTCTCAGCAGATTTCTGCCATAAACTCTAAGAGGAAATAAATAAAATTGCCATGAAAAGTTTCTCAAAAATCTGTCGTTCGGAGTCGACTTTAAACTGTAGGTCCCGCCACTCATGTGTATACAATTAACACATACAACATAAGCGTTGTAAGAAACCAGATCGTTCCTGGCCTTAGGGGCTGTAATCTCCAATTGTGTATGTATACATATGCTCGGTGTAGCGTAACAGACCAGAGTCTTTGGTGGAAATCTAATAGTCTAGCACATTATCCACTAGACTATAAGGACAACTAGTGTTAGAAATCAAAGAACCATTTTTTTTATCATCAAATTCAAATCCTTATGCGGCCCTACACGTTGCGGCTGACTGTGCAACCTTATTATTTTGTATGAACAATTTTATGTTGAATGGCTAGTTAGTCGCCGTGGTCTAGTAGGTAGTGTGTTGGTTTATTAGACGAAAGACCCGAGTTCAAATACCAGGTCAGACATCAAAACGAAAATATGAAAATACTTCTTCGGCAGATTTCTGGCAATGAAAAGCTTCTCAAAAATCTGTCGCTCGGAGTCTACTTTAAACTGTAGGTCCCGCTACTCATGTAAAAAATTAACGCACACAACCCGAGTGGTGTGAGAAGCTAGAACGTTGTGCAACGGGTCAATTTGACCTCCGGTTACTGTACTTGTCACAGTTGACAAGTACACGTCCTCTAACCTAACCTAACCTACTTAGTCGTCGGCTGGTTGAATATCAAAAAATTTTGATTTTCATTCAACCAACCACCATTCGGCGCTACAATAATAGTTTATAAGTAAATTTGGTTGACAAATCGAAACGTGTGAAGAAGACGACAACATGTTGTACAACTAATCATAAAATATAAGGGTCAAATTACAACATTTTCACAGAGGACATGGTTGTTAGGCAAAGGTTCTGTAAGGAATTAAGAAAAAAACTGTTTACAAAATGTTAATCGAATTAAATAAATGCTTGTCAATAAAGCTCCTGAAGAAATCATTGCTACAAAGTCACAGTCTCCAACAAATTGTACCAAAAAGCAAGCAAGAATTTATTGCTTCATGACTGGAAGATTATCGAAATCTTACATGTGGTAATACCAGATCTCAATAGTTTCCTCTCATTAGAGCTGGTATAGCTTAACCCATAATGTTAAAAGAGGTTTTATCTGTGGCTCACAAATCGCTGTAGTCTAGTACCTACTGTGTAGACGGGAGCCTATGGTTTACAAACTGGCTCAGACATCTCGAGCAAAAAGAAATAAAAATATTTCTTAAGGCGACTTCCCCTTAGCAGATTTCTTTCGAAAACTCTGAGGGTAAATAAAAGTGCCATGAAAAGTTTATTTGAAGTCGTCGTTAAACTGTAGGTCCCACCACTCATTGATATAACTCTTACGTAACACGGATGGTGTGAGAAGCTATGAAAATTGAATTCATGGGCTTAACTTTATTGGAAAGAATTATGCCTGAGTTATACACTTGTTCTGAAAGAACAACAACGAAAGCACAATCATTATGAAATCAAATGTTTTTTTTATTGATTGTCTCCCTGGAGCAATGCCAACTTGTAAGGCGATATTATTTAAAGCAGACTTTAAACTTTATTTATACTTTTGTAAGCCCTGTTTTTATTCTCTGCGATTACATGTAACACATAAACGTATAACCAGTTTCTGATATTTTCGATCCCAGACCTCAAGGCTCCTCTAGATTTCTGAGCTCAATTTTTAAAATTTTTCTTAAATATTTTCTTTATAAAACCGAATCAAAAAATAAACATTTTGGTGAAAAAGACCAACAATAACAAATAAAATTAAAAAATTAACGAAAATAAATAAAAATAAACACTTTTCTGTCGTTATTACTGCTGCAAATGCTGTTGTTGTTGTCGTCGTTGTTGCACAAACTAAATACGAAAAATAAAAAACAAGCCGTCATAGATTGAAGAGTAAAAATTGCAAAGTTGCAGAAATTCATACACACACTTGCATAAACATACATACAAATATTCATGGAGTAGGGATAGGGCATGAATGAAAGAAGGAAAAAATTGAAGAAATAAGAAATAACATCAACTGCAACAACAACAACAACAACAAGAAAAAAAATTAATGTTAATTCTAAATGTTTACATTTAACAGTAAAAATAACTTTTGACAGCTGTGCATGCCACACAGCCAGTATACTGCTATGTTTGTTTTCTTGCAACATACAAATACATACATACATAGCTGTTCATCCTTTGGTTATTTCAATTTGTATTATGGACAATTTGTTGTTTTTGTTGTTATTTTTGCATTATTTCATCATCGTTCATCATCATCCTTAATGTCCAACTAGCCAGAGATGGACAGACAACAAAAAATTTGTTGTTTTTATTGTAGGTTGTTTGTTTTGTTTTATTTTGTTTAATTTCAAATAAAAACGAATGTAAAAAAAAATTCTTTAAAAAGGAAAAATTCTTTTGGAGCTGCTGATGGTTTTTTATTGTCGATTTTCTTTTTTTCTTTTTTTTTTTGGAATGGAGCTGGAAAATGAAATATGTTGTGAGCTTTAGCTACTGTTGTCGTGGGTTCCATATGAAGAACAAATAATCTTCTATTTGGGATATTCAGCAGAGCCATTGAACCATACTCTATATTGACAGGCCGTGTAATGTAGGGAGTTAGTTGGTGCATGCCTTGTAAAACCAAAGATTTAACTTTCCATTCAGCCTATTGAAAACATATGGCATCCAGAAGGCATCCCCATCTCACATGGTATGCAACTGATATTTTTACGCCTTCCCATTTCAGGTCATACTGTCCTAGCACTTAGAGCGTCATGCTTATAGGATCGTATCGTGGCCTTAAAAGTATCATGGTCTTATAGGTATTATCACCGCGACCACAGTTTCTTAAATCTTAAGAATGGCACTCTAACACCATTCTTCTGCTACTTTTGAGCCCAATATGGCCGATTCTCTTTCATTTTTATTTTTTGCCTCACAATGGCTTCTTTCTTGGCTTTATGTTCCATATATCCGTATCGCAGATGGGATTGGTATCAAATTGGGGATACACTGACGAACTCCTGATACAAGCTGAAACAAGCCAATTCTCCGTACAAAAATATTTTCAGCTTAGATCTTCTTCTGTGCCCCTTCAAACTGATTAGGGGACTTAGTGAACTAATAAATCGGTTGGCTGACTTCTCCTTCCCTAACTGTCCCCTAGGCAAAACCAGTAGATTCTTTAATTTTGATAAAAATGTTTCGCAAAGACACTTAATAGTAAAAGTTAATGAAGGAACCTAGGGGACTTGTAAACAGAAATTATTCCGTCGTATTGGAAGAGAAGCGGGAGATTTTGATCCTCACGTAAAATATTCCAAACCCATGGAGAAATTCTCAAGCATTTTCAAAACGAAAGTCTATGACATCGAAAAATGTGTTGAGGTCAACTTGGATAGGAGATACAAAAGACAAAGATACAATACTATCTGACAGTTAGGTCGTCATTCGAGCGCTCGACTGTTATAAGGTTAACTTGAAAATAATATTTGACTGTCTAAGGGAACTAATACAGCTAAATAGAAGAAATAGTGTTGTCATCTGCTGAGTTACAAGTGATATGGCAATTTACGGCAAGGGGAATTCCACGCCGCTGATGAAGAAAGCATCTTATCGTGGAGCAGAAACAAATGCTTGCAGAGCATAGTCAGCGAAAGAGAAGACATATGCTGTAATTTAAACTGTTCTTGTGTAATTACAACAGAAGATGATTTGAGTGTTGCATCAGACTATTCAGGAATAACATCGGTTTTTAACAGTGAGCACATCAGGTGTTGGGCACGGAATTGTTCCTGTTAATCTCCTGCAGTATCCTGAAGTTTATCATTGCAATACATTTGGAGGAAACATTATATGTATAAATTGTACTGCCATGGCACAATGAGAATAATACTGCTTAGACAGCAGACACTATGTATGCATTCGGAAGGTGTATACCTCAAGTATAGCATTATGTGTTAAAATTTTAAGGTCGCCTAGGGAAATCTTTCGAGAATCATTATCCCTACAAGCCAAATTATGCTACAAAGTGACCTCTTGTAATCCCTCTACTTTATGCGTAGACTTCGATCATGAAGTCTTCTTTTATTCCCGCGTTGATATAAGTCTTTCACATTAGCTTTCATTAAGAGAACTTACACAATCGTCTTCTTACAGTTCAAAATCGTTATATAATTTGTTTTGTTTGTAGATGTTATTTTTGAAACTTTTTTGAATATTCACAAAAACGTTCTAAGATGCAATTCTCAATTTTATTAGCAAATTCGCCGTTGTCTCCAGTTCTATTGAAAGGACAGGATCAATTAAGAGGAAAGGATCAATTAAAAGATTCATTGTGATCCTGGTGCTGAAATTGAATAAAGACCTTGGAATTTGGTTATAAAGTGTTTGGTCACAATTCTAAGCAACCTATTTCCGCATATGGGCAAAGGTTTCGGCTTCCAAACAGTAGTAATTCAGTTGCTTTCCAAAGAAACTATTCAGAAAGCCTTTAAAATCTATTCAGAAGGCCATCCACCCGTCAGAGAGGATCATTACAGGAAGGTTAGACAGCGTCAGGAGTAGGACTCAATGAGCAAACAAAAAATATTCAATAGATCTTCCAAGATGATAGTATTTTTTTAAAGATAGCTGGCAACCCTATCATCCTAGAACTTGCTACAATAGACCAATCATCTATTATTGTTACATGGTATATTACATTAGATACGACAATTTAGTCTTAGGTATTTGCGAATTCCTAGATATTGTGCTGTGCCAAGTAGTTTGGATTGTGCTTTGTTTCTCTTTTTTTTGTGAATTCTATTGCAAAGCTGCCTATGTCCCTTGTACAATTCGCTTAAAAGGACTAACTAGAATTCTGTTCTATTTATATCTGTTTATCATACCGCTGTGAAGTGAATACCCCTGTTATTATTACTGTAGCTGTTTATGTAGATGCCGTCAATGCTTACAACTTTGACGATGTTGACGTTGATGACGATTATCATGATGAATACGATTATGATGTTTGCCTTATAATGATGAACTTGCAACGTTTCTTTACTGTTGCTGTTGCTGCTGTTGTTGTTGTCTAGAATAGCAGATTTTATTTTTTCTTTCTCTGCATTTCAATTCTTCTAACACATCAAACACATCCATTTGTAAATTTCATTTGAAAAATAGTGTCATTCATGTTTATTTTTTCATTTCATTCTCTTCTATTTGACTTTCTAAGAATCGTTAATAGATTTTAGTTTTTTTCAGAAAAAAAAACATGTTTTTCACTCTTTTTTGCTTAGAATTCTTCACATATATTTTGCAAACAAATAATCACTAATTGTAGGAGTCGAAAGCAAGCAGCAGCAGCAACATCATGACGATGATATTGATGCTCTGTGTTGTTCTTGTTGTTGTTGTTGTCGTTGGTGAATGTGAATTCAAGAGAATATTTTATTTTAGACAAAATCAAAGTGAAAGAACGGAAAAAAAGAAAAAAGCTTTTAAGTATGATTTCAGTTAAATAAACATGTCAACAACATCGTCATCACCGTCAACATCGTCAACATCATCATTATTATCAACCAGCAACAACATTATCGGCATGGCCGTCGATAGCTAAACCTAACAAACATTGCATCACACAAAGGAAATGTAAATTTTTAAATACTCCAAAGCTGTTGTTGTGCATATTCATTTGGAATGTATCCTGATGCACTTGAATGTGTAACTGAGCATGACAAAGTGTTGATGGCCTGTAAATTCCTGTTAATTCTTAATTGGATGTATTCTTTTGCCACCAAATGCATGCCACATCCACATCCATACATGACTTGAGCATCTCATGGCTTAGACAAACACTTGACTTTATTCAATTAAAGATTTGCATTCGTTCAATAGCATTAAAACGCTGTTTGAACAGCATTTTGCCATTTGTAACCAAATTTTCAACGAAAATATTTTGAAAATTTTAAAAATTTTTTATCAATTTTTTCCAATTTTTTTTTTTATTTTTTATTTTAAATCTTGTTAGTCTGTTTCCAAATAGTTTTATTTGCCACACTGATTTTTTTATACTTTTTGTTTTTCTGTTTTTAAAATTTCATTTAGAATCAGTTCAACCAGCCATATCATCTGTTTGTCTTCAACCATATTTAAACGTTCTTTTGCAACAAAAGCAAAAAATAAAAACTTTGTATAGCATAATCCTCTAATAGAACGTAGAGATATGTAGCTACAGACACAGTTAGAGCGAGACAGAAATACAGGGCAGGAGAGGGGGAGGAGAAAACAATTTTTTTATATTTTAAAACTAAAAAGTTTATTTAAAAAACCTGTACTGTGTACGAGTGAGTCCACAGAAACAGTAATGTTGGAAGAGGAAAAAAACCCATGGTTTTAACAAAAAGGAGATTTTAATTAAGATCTTCTAGAGTTTGTCTTATAACACGAACTAAAGCTACAGCACAGGGGGTGGTCAACATTTTACGGTCATATGCAACCATAGTCTTTAGTTGTAAGTGTGCAAAAATCAAAAACTTTCGTTAAGTGACAATTCTTGTATTCATCCATCGCTATTCAACAGAATCAAATTAATCAGCTATGCATACGATTCTAATCAGCTATATACATATATAAGGTTCCATGAGTGTTTCTAATTTTTGCCATTAAAATCTTAACTGTGGCTTACAATATTTCTTGTGTGAAAAAAACCTGCTTTTCGACAACCCAGAGCATTTGGATACCTAAGAGAATAATGTAGATAAAGTGCTAAGTAATCATTGAAAAACTTTTTCGATATTTTCTTAAAAAAAAATGATTACGGACTTCTTGTTCCAATCACTTTTTTCTTTTGGGTAAAATAGTTTAATTCGAAACTGTAGAACCTTTAACAAAAGAACCATAAGTAAGGTGCTCTTAAGGAGTGCAAAATTACACCAATGCAAACCTGATCCTTCGAAGACATAGAACTAATCAGGAATTATAGTATTAAATAGAAATCAAAGCCTTATTGTCTCTATTTTACTTTTCCTGTCGCCTACTGTTATGTAAAGTCACACTCATTCCTTGATCTTAGAGCATCGTGTCGATCCAGATCTTCTTTTAACTGTCACGATTTTTTGCATCCGGCCGATTACACTCTACTCCATCCAGTGTAATATTATGGCCGATCTCACTCCAGATACACACACACATACATAATTGGTTGTTACAACTCTTCAGTCCAGATTACGACCTAACTTCTCACACCACTTATGTTGTGTGTGTTAATTTTATACATGAGTGGTGGGACCTACAATTTAAAGTCGACTCAGAACGACAATCTTTTTTTTACTATCAGAGTTATTGCCAGAAACTTGTTGAGAGAAAGTCGGCGAAGAAATATTTTTTCATGTTTTGTTTTGATGTCTGACGTGGAATCGTTGCCCCACGTCTAATAAGCCAACACACGGCCTACTAGACTACAGCGACTAAAATCTCACTCCATATATTGCTTCGTAATTGACTTCAGCATTGTTGGTGTAAATGCAAGTGTAAGAGATTAGTATCGCTACTGATGTTGGACCACAATGTGTGCATATTCCTGAGAGGCACTGAATGAAAAATACCTACAGTTTTGCGTGACTGCTGTCGTAACAGGGGTAGTTTCACTGCTTCGAAACAAAATAGTCTTTAAATATGAGTATTCTACGCTTAATAACTGATTATGCCGTAATGTACAATGTCAGTATTCCTATGAACCTGACTAGGCTATAAAATACTTCTCTGAACATTTTAACAGCGTTCGAGGCTACCTCCTCTTCAACTTCGCCCGGAAGCGTATTCTGCAGAAATCAGATGTCCATCGCAATGTAACTATTTTTTTTTGTCCTAAAATGCCCAGTTTTTTTCGAATTCTAATTCCATCGACATCATGTGGTGTACCAGATTAAATGTTTAAATGTATCTGACGTTAATTGATTGCGAAACGAACTACATATTGTCGACACGTAATCATGTTTTTTCAAATGCTAATGCCATCAACATCATTGGGCGTATTAGGCTATATGTCACCGTAGTGGTGTCTGATGTTAATTCAGTGCAAAACGAATTACGTATTGACGACACTTAACCACATGCTGTGGATCGGTTTCCGGATTACTCTCGACAGCTTTATTTCTGATGCTGTCAAGGAATTTGTATCTTTTGACTTCAGCATTGCCAACGAGAACGAATTGTTGAATTAGTCTTGACAACGGCTGCTCTTTCATGAGATGTAACTAATATTCCTGTCTTTCATTAGGGTGCGGAAACAGGGATATTTCGTATACCGATGCTATTGCTTTAGAATCAGCATTCTCGGGAGAGAACATCAACGCAAGCTATTTTCTTCCGTTTCACTTTAATATCCAGCAGCTGTACTGACTAGGTAAAGAGAATGCTAAAGGTTTACAAAGGAATCGTTGCCTGTATAGACTTAAAGGAAATGAAAGCTAGTCTCATTAAAAAGGTCTTCAAAATTAAAAGTATTTTCAATAAAAGTAATCGGCCAAACGTACCGCAATCTGAATATGAGCTTGAGCCTGCCAATGTCAAACCAAAAAAACTCCTCCAATATGCAATGTGAGGTACCGACAAACCATCATCATATTGGTGCACCGACAGGCAATATTTCCATGCACTGGGTTTAAGTTGAGGCCTCGCTTGATTTGTTTTCACACCACTAGCCTACTCTTGTTACGATGCTGAAATTGACATGAAAAATTTTTCAAAAAAATCTGTCGTTGGGAGTCGACTTTAAACTGTAGGTTCCGCCACTCATGCATAAAATTAACACAGACAATATAAGTGGTGTGAGAAGCTAGGCCTTAATCCTGACTAAAGGGTTGTAATGACCAATTAAGTATGTATGTATGTGTGCGATACATTGGGAAAGATTATAAAAACGAACATTTTTCCAGTGTAACGAGGCAATATTTTCTTTTCTGTCCCTATTACATTGGCCACAGCCCATAATCTTCTTCCTGAATTATTTTTTTTTTTTGTTATAACAAGCCATTCACATGTGTATTGCACCTATTCGTTCAAGTGCAGCAATAACAATAACAACATTTATCCTACAAATAAAAATAAAATACAGCGAATGAGATGTGAGGCGAAGAAGAACAAAAAGTGGAAATAGAACGTTAAATTAAAGTACATGAAAAGTGGTTAACAATGATGTGGGGAGGGGAGTAGAGTTAGGAGACAGTAGGAGTGTTAGAGACAGCAGTCTAGTCTTAAGTACTCCTCACATCTATGAATTACGTTACGTTAACGTTTTCATAGAGGAGTTCGTTTTTTTGATTTCACTCACATACAGTTGCAAATCATTGATGGTGTGTTAAAAGGAAACCGAGTTTGCATGTGTGAGTGTGTGTGTAAGTGCAGGAGGGTATTATTATTTTAAACTCGACTGTATTTGCTTCAAAATCCTATGGTATCTTCTGCTTTTATTTTTCCTGTATATTTTTTTTGTTGTTTTTGCTCTCTTTCAATATAAAAGGATTAAATATTATTGTCTTTTCTCTTACACACACTCTCTCCCGTGCTCTCTGCCTTTCTCCCATGCTCTCTTCTTCTGTTTGGCAATGCTGCAGTTGAACTTGCATTGTAAAGGAAAACAAAAACGTTAGAAATTCATTCAGTTGCTGTCGTATGTAACGTTTTGTTTTGTTTCGTTTTTTTTTTCTTGTTGCAACCAGCAAATAGTGCTGGTGTGTTGCATGTGGTACTGTTACAAACAGGGTATATGACTAGGCTACGTACGTGTGCTTGTGTTTTAAGGTCTGGTTGCTGTGTTGCAGTCAATTTCTTTTCAGATTCTCAGCTTTTTTTTCTGGAAATTTTTTTGTTAAAAAAAAAAATTTTTTTTTCAATCTTTTATTTTGTCGTTGATGTTGTTGGTGTTGTTCTTATTGCTGCTGTTGTTGCTGATGTTGCTGGCATTGTGTTGTAGTTTATTATGAAGTTAATGGTTGCTTATGATGATGATGTTCGTTTCTTGTGTTGTTGTTGTTATTGCTTTAGTTGCAATTTCTGTATATATTTTTTTCCAATTTTTTGTTGTTGTTGTTGTTTTCCATAGTGCTGATAACAACTTTGTTAACAATATAATGACTTTGTTTAGACAATTGTACTAATTGTGGTAATTCATGAATGCATTCAGTTTTGCCTGTGCTCGTTATTGCCATCATACTATTGGCTGGCTGGCTGACTAGCTGACTAACTTGCCTATGAGGCTATACTAGGCTTATGGTATAGAAGAGAAAGGCATTGACTGCAGTTTTGGTTTTGTTTTTCTTCTTTTTTTTTGTATTTTTTTTTATTTTAAGAAAAAGGGATTAAGAAGTTATTTGTGATTTGATTGCAAATACTTTATTAAATGACTGGCTGACTGACTAACTGCCATTGTATACATGAATGTGAATATCTGTTGTCTGTCTGTCTGTCTGTCTGTCTATCTGTCCGTATATATGACTTGTGTGTCTATTCATTTATTTTTTTATGTCTGGTTTTATCTCTGTTTCTATAGACCCAAATTAGTTATTTATTGTATTGTGGCTGACTCGTCTGTCTGTCGTTATGTCTGTCCATTTGACAACTCAATTAGTTGCAATATTTTATCACATAAAGAAAATAAGAAAAATATGTTGACATTTTCTTCATTTTCTTACGTGTGTGTGTGTTTTTTTTTCTTCTCTTAAACTTGCTTTTGTTTCTTAATGTGTTTTCAGGCTTAAATTAAGTCATTAACTGCCTTATCTCAACATATTTTAAGTTGGCAAATTAAAATGTCAATCAAGTTGTTGTAACTAAACACACAGCATAACTTGACTTGTGCCGTAAATCATATGAAAATGAAACCAAAAAATTAAAACAAATTGTTTTTGAATAAATTTCCAAGCTATCTGAAATTGATTTAAAAAAAATAAATAAATTTTAAGACTGTTTTTTATCAGTTCTTTAGCAGCATAAGTACAACAATTGTACCTTCCATACACAGAAAGATTATTGAACGAGAAATTGTAAGCTTAAGGCACAAGGCAAGGGCGTCAGATGTTAAATATCTTTCAGCTGAAGTGTGATTTATTTAAGAAATGGTTTGTCATTTACGAATATGACTCGTTTAATA
This sequence comes from Sarcophaga rosellei, assembly GCA_930367235.1. Classification (NCBI taxonomy): domain Eukaryota; kingdom Metazoa; phylum Arthropoda; class Insecta; order Diptera; family Sarcophagidae; genus Sarcophaga; species Sarcophaga rosellei. Next base: position 52,357,161 of record OV884020.1, read on the forward strand.
ACCGAAGAAGATGTAAACATAAATAAAACTTGCTGCTAAAGTATTGATCCAAACCTGAGCAATTTTCAAACACTACATGATAATTTTTGTCGTCATAACCCGACCCACTGTGTTAGAAATTGGCAAGATTATAAACAAATGCATAGAAACTGGATCGTTTCTGTTACTGAAAGTGTAGCAGATAATCAGAAATTTTCGCTCTCAACCAATTAGCCCTATCTTATCTCCATTCATATACAGTGGTGGCCACGAATTTAAGACACGACATATGACTGAGTTATTTCAGATAATTTTTACATTTTATCGAAAAAATTATGGGTCCATGATATTTTTTTTAAGATTTTTGTAATGTTATGAAGAAAAATTAATAATATTTTCTCACCTATATTCGGTTAAGAATTTTTATTTACGTATTATATACATAAACACAAATTTTATCCTGGTCACGAATTTAAGACATAGGCATTATATAACACTATTCTCTAAATTAAGCTCAGCTTCATAAAAAAATCCTAGTATTTAGTGGGAAATCCTTTATTTTTGATCACAGCACCACATCTCCTGGGTAAACTTTCGACTAATGCCACTTAACGTTGCTTTGGAATTGCATACCAAACCCTTTGGATTTCTTCCCACAAATCGCTTGAATTTTATGGTTTAACTGTTCGTAAATATTCCTCAACATCATTCCACAAGTTCTCGATTGAATTGAGGTCCGGGGATTGAGCTGGCCACTTAAGAACAATGATATAGTTTTCTTCTAAGCAACTCTTCACTAGACGTGAAATGTGCTTAGGGTCATTATCATGCATAAATTTCTATATTGGAGGCATGTTGTCTTCAGCGAATGGTATCATTGTGTCTGTTATAATATTTTTGTAAACATGGTGGTCCATTTTAGAATTTATATTGTAAATGGGACCTACACCATGCCAGGAAAATGCTGCACACCGTCACATTTCCACCACCATGTTGTTTTTAGGGTGTACTTTGGATGATGCTCTAGGTTTGGAGGGCGCCAGACGTACTGCTTTCCATCAGAGCCGAAGTGGCAAAACTCCAAAGTATATTTTTTTAAAATATCATGGGTTTCTTGAGATTTCTCAATTATCACAAAATTATCACAAATAAGTCGATCATATGTCGTGTCTTAAATTCGTGGCCACCACTGTATGTGCATACGAACATTCGTAGACCATATGATGATTGAGTGCTGGGCCATTAGACTTTCAGTGCTGAATTTCCATCATTTCCTACTTGGTGGATACACTAACAAGCATAACGATCACATATTCTATTCGGAGAACCCACAAGTGATTGTGGAGAGCCCATTGCACGTGGAAGAAGTATCTGTTTGGTGCTTGTTAGGGTATGAATAGCGGTCATCGGGTGGAAATTTTACCAGAAAGAACTCATACTCATGCATACATACATACGTATTTAGCCGTTACAAGCCTTCAGTCATGATTTCGACCTTATGTTGAGTGTGTTAATTTTATACATGAGGACCGGGATCTACAGTTTAAAGCCCACTCCGAACTACAGATTTTTGGAAAACTTTTCGCTGCAATTTTATTTACTCTCAGACTTTTTGCCAGAAATCTGCTGAAAGGCAATCGTCGAAGTAATTTTTTTTTAATTTTTCGTTGTATTGGAGACATCTGACAACTGATTTGAACTGCGGCCTAACATCTAATAAGCCAACACACTACCTACTAGAATACGGCGACTTCAATGACTCGCTCACGGTCGTATAACAACGGACTTCATTTTGTCTGCAAATTAAAATCAAAATAAAACTGGACCTTAAATTGTTTCAACAAAACGATTCCGTGAGTTTCATCGAAATCTATCTTCTAATGGTTGATATTTTTTAACTTATTGAGGCTAAGGATTCAAATATGAATGAGAATACTACTGACGTACTGCTGATTCAATTACTAACCATTTTATCGATTTAATGCATTCACGCGAACGAAGCCTGGAGTGGCTTCTTCGAGGAGTGAAATAAAAATACAATTAGTTGTAGGCTAAGAGAACACTAATAGAGAATTTTAAGCCGTTAAATTGGTTAAGATATTTCCAAATACGCCACAAGAATACTCGTATCTTTACAAATAATCGGGCAGACTAGAATGTCCTTAATTCCATTAATTTTACCAAAAGTAATATTGCTGCTACGGCTCAAAGTCTCGAAGAACACGTTGAAATGTTAACTTATCGACATAACAACGTGTTGAACTTTGTCCTGCAACTACGTGGAAAATTTTTTATAAAAATCTTGTACCTATAATACGCGGCTTGTATAAGAATTGAAACCATCGCATTCGCTGGATTTTACTGATTCGACGACTGCTTATATGAAACTAGACGAGAGAGAGAGCATTTTTATTAGAGCATTGTATTTTCTACTGAAGTTCATTTCTGATTAAGTGCCTGCGTTAGCAAAATTAACATACGAAGACAATACTCCAGACGTTAACGAAACACCATTACATCCATTAAAATGACAACTTGTTACCGTTTACATGCTGGCTACGTTAGCATTCCATATTTTTGAAAGGGGTTACCGTTATGGTTAATGGTGAACGTTGAACATCAACAATATTTGGCAATATTTGGACAGCTCTATACGCCAACAATACCCAATTTGATGACAACTTTCTTTACAGTGCTGGTCCTACTCCTTTATGCGATCTAACGCCTTTGAATAACTTTGTTAAGTCATTGAATTATGCCTACAAACCATCGAATTTTTAAGCATTAAACGCCAATATTCAAGCCATATGGCCAGATTTACCGAAAAAAGTCGATAAAGATTAGACGAATTTGCGATCGTTCAGGATCTTTTACATTGTTATGGAAGTGCACTCCACTAGAACATTGATTTATTTAAATATTTTTAAAGATTTTTTGTATTCAAATTAAACACAATCAAAGTAATAGGGACATTATTTAAAATTTATTAACTGACTTAATATCTGTAAATCGAAGCCCTTTCAATCGTAATAAATTTTTAACGTAAACAGTGTTTAAATTTCGGAGGGCATTACAATGGGTTTTAGAGCCTCTAAAGGAATGATGTGACTTCGATTCATTCATAATAAAATTAACACAATTGGTGTTTAAAGCTCAGAGTATTATAATGGGCAATAGAGCCTTCAAAGTAAAGATGGGGCATCGATTCATTCGTAACAAAATTAACACAAGTGATGTTTGAAGGTCTTTGGGTATAACAATGGGTTAAAGAGCTTCCGAATGAATGATAGGACTGCGATATATTCATAATGAAATTAGAACAAGTGATGTTTAAAGGCCTCAGGGTAAAACAATGTATTATGGAGCTTCCGAATGAATGATAGGACTCCGATATATTCATATTAAAATTAACACAAGTGATGTTCGGAAGTCTCAGGGTATTACAATGGACCATTCTGATCTTTGGAGAAAAAATAGAAAAAGTCTACTTTATTTCATCGACCATTGTAGGCTGCATTTACTACATCTATTCCAGAATATAAAAATAAAATTATTTGCCCGTAAAAAAACTCTTGATCTGTGCAATATCTATTGAAGATGGATACAAGATGAAATTTAAAGAACAAAAGAATTTCTTAAATTTAATATAAATGCCTTCCTGGTTGCATTGCTTTTGTTGCATAGGTTTTATTGACCGGCATGAAAAATGAAAAACTCAACTTTAACTTTATTTTTTTTTCAAAGTTTTAAAGGTACTTTAAAATTTATGGGAGTATAAATAATTATTTTTTTATTTAAAAAAGAATGAAAATAAAAAAATAAAATGTGTAATAAATATTTGCATGATTAAAGAATATTGTACACTTACCGATAAAAAATATCAGTTGAACAAAACAAAAGTTGGTTGAGAAAAATAGAAAAAAAAAAACACGAAATGAAATAAAATAAAAATCCGTTGTTTTGTTACTGATACCACACAGCACTACTATAAAATGTTACCGGAAATACATGAATATCTCAGCTCAACTACTGGCAATTGAATGTTGGAAAAAAATAAAAGTTGCAGAAAAAACTTGCAACTGCAGCACAAATTTTGCAGGAACAAAAACAACGAAAACGAAATTGTTAAATGGTGTAATGGCGGCAGAAACAAACTGAACACAAAATAAATATGAGTTGATAGATGCTCTACAACGGAAACACTGTCACACGAAACGCACGTACTTTTCGCAGTGGTACTATTTAATGGTACTTCTTTTTGTCGTTTTTTTTGCTTTGTTTTTTTTGTAAATACTTTATTTGTTTTGATTATTTTGCAAATATGCGGAGAAAAACATCCGTTTTACATACACGACATGTAGAATAATAAAGTAACAAATGTAGTTTGGCTTTTTTTGTTTGGGGAAACGTTAAGCCAGCTTAAGAAAAAAGGACAGGCGTTAAGATGCAAAAAAAGGATTTTTTTTCTTTTATTTTTTTTTTCTTTATTGCTTGCTTTTTTAATTTGTTTTATTTCTTTCAGATTCTATTTATATATTTTATTTTATGTTTTATTTTATTTTTTTTTTTTTTTTGTTAAGAAGGGGACGGTATTTTTTTAAATAATTTTTTTTTTTTTTTTTAATTTTTAAAACAATTTTTTATTTTTTATATTCTACTTTCATTTATTTCCCGTTGCTTAATATTTTTGTTGTTTATTTGGAAAATTTTTTTTGCATAAAAATTTTTTGGCGCCAAATTTTTGTTTGAACCTCCGCTTTTTTACGATTTTTCAATAAAAATTTTTTCAATAAATTTTTTTTTTAAATATTTTTACATCGTTTTAAATAGAATTTTTAAAATAGATTTTCTTCTTCTATGTGTTTAGTTTAAGTTTAAATACAAGTTAAGCTGGTTTTTTTTTTCTTTATTTTTTTTTTTAATAAGGCTGTATGTAGACTGGCAGGCAAATCAAATATTTGCTTAAGATTGATAGAAAAAAATTGTATTTTTAAAATAGAATTTTTTTATTTATTTTTTCTTTTCTCTATTTAGGCACTTTTATTTATTTTTTTTTCAAATAAAATTTTTCTTTTTATTTTCAACATAAAAAATTTTACGTATAAGATATGGCAATAAAAACGCGTAAATTTTCTATCAAACCGTTCAAAAATAAATCGCGTTACAGAAAATTCTCAATTTTAAAACATTTTTCATTTACCATAGCACTTCCGCGGTTCGATCGACAAAAAGCGCTGAAGTTCAACTGAAGTCATTGGGTATTTCATAAAACCATTCAACTCAATCCATTAAAAAAGCATATACGACCGAGCGTACACAACGCCAGCAACAGCAACAACAACAACGGGCAACCGTAAACACCATCGCCAACAACAAAACAAACAGAAAAAATCAAAATAATAATAAGAAAAAAAATAAAAAAAGCCGTGCTTGCCATCAACAAGACAAAATTTTCTGCAAAAGCATAAACCAATCATTCGCAACCATCCAAAAGGTTGCCTTCAAACATAAACAACCAACATGTTGCGTTGAAATGCACAATGTTGTGACATTATTCTTGTTTCTTTGGTTTAAGCCAGCAAACAAACAGCAGCTGCTGTTGGTATGGTATTGAGCGGTGTGTTACCAACCAGAATTTCTGTTTATAATTCTTGGTTCGTTCGTTCGTGTGTGGTTCGCTATCATACTTCGCATTGTTATTAAAGGCAATTATTGTTGCTGTTGTTTAAATGCCGGATCATTCATTTTCTGCTGCAGTTGTTTGGCTAAACTTACCACAGACAAGTTGGACTGTGTTGGTAAATGTCCTACTCAAGCTGTAACAGAATGGTAACGAAACAAAAAGAAATCTGAGAGAGAGTAAGATAAAAAGAGAGGAAACATATCGAAACTGTTAAACCGTTACCAATGGATTTCGATTTAAATGTCAAATGATTTAGTTCAGCAATTTAACGCGGACATTTCTATCGATGCTTCAGTAGAGAAGCTGTTAGTTTCTTCTAGTGTCTAGAAATTATTAGAAATTAATGGGATAATTCTGAATTGAGAACGTAGGTATTGAATGCAATTTATGGTTCTTTCTATGAAGACCAATAATTGATAGTGATGGCAAGGCTTCACGAACAACAGTTTTCATCTTAGAAACGTAAAAAATTATATAATAGAACTGAGAACCTATGAACATTTGCTGGACAATCTCTCAAATAGAATTTATGGCCCCTATCCCAGAATATCTGTGTACAGTAAATCCTCCTATAACGCGGTACTCTCAGAACGCGGATTCCATATAACGCGTGGCTGCAATTGCGACAGCCCTCCTATAACGCGGTAATCTCAAAACGCGGAGGAATCCTATAATGCTGTACTCTTTCAGCGCGGTTTCCGTTTAATAACATCCCATAAGTTCCTTGCAGTCTTTTAGTTTAGTTTTTATTTAATTTTTTTCATCAATCCTTATATGAACTCTTGAATTCAATAAAAATAAGGTATATTTTATCTTGCCTTTTGTATTTCTTGGTATCCATATAACGCGGTACGAATGATGTGATTTGTACTATTTCTGAGTTTCTTATAGCGCGGTTTCAATACAACGCGGTAGACGGCTTTCATAGAACGCGCTACGAATTAGCCTGATTTGTATGGTGAAATCTAAGCTTTTTAATGGCGCGGTTTCCATATAACGCGGTACGCACTCACCGCGTTATAGGAGGGTTGACTGTATATCAATCATCTTTATATTGATTACGGTCATTGCGAAAATTGGAAATGCCAAGATCTTCTCAACAGCTTAGGGAACTGTACGGGCCATGAGAGGATGGGGCCTTAATTGTCCCCGGGGTCATCCAGTGTGCTGCCTAACACGGGTCAAATATTCCTTACAGTAAAGTGCCGGGTAATCTGATTCGTGTAGTGTAACAGCGTAAAACCCAAAACAAATGCAACCTGACATATAACTTGAATAAAACTCGTCTCTATTAAGTCAACGTCTTCCAATTTTGTAAAGATACCCCGAGAGCTAAGAGCACGATCTTTTTGATAGTATTGCACTCTACAAACTGGTAAACCATAACTTGTCTACACGTTTGTACCTCTAAATTAAGTTGTGGAAAATAAAAACTATTCGAAAACCCAAAGAGCAACCAGAAATAGTATAAAAGCGTTACTACAATAGTCACAACAAGAATCCATTGCTGTTATCCGACTATCAAGAAATATAATTTGTAGGAATTGATTCACGGCGGAATGAAATAATTCCGTTGGCTAAAAAAGGATGAAGGAAAAGGATATTTGGCCCGTCGCTAGTAATAAATTATTGGATACAATGGAACAGTTTAAAGCTGTTTGGTGCGTAGTTACATCGGAGACGAGTAGAACCAGTCTGGCATTAGCTTGTGTTACAAAGCGAATTTTTCTGGCAGGTGTCTCCTGATAGTAACCAAGTAGTGGAAAGTCAATAGTCCGTTTGCTATTTTTAAGCCACTCAAACTAGTTATGAAACAAATCTATTTGTTTTCATCCTATCAGGAGTGTGAAACTTATCTCCGTAACTCAAGGACTGCAGACGTGTATTTTGCGACCCTAAGAACTCATTGATTTCATATAAAATATTGTTGAGCCTTAGTGTGTTCAGCTTTGTTATCTTTTCTTTGTTCGACTGATTGTGATACTGCTCTCATATGTATAAAAATATCGTAATTTATCATTCTGATTTTCTTGATATTCTTGATTACTTCGATCATTCACAAAAATCCTATGTTTTCTAAATTCGATTATGGGTGGTCAGTACTGCTTCAATTACTCTACCATTCACTCATCTCTTTCTCTATGGCTCATGTTTCATTCCATATTGTTTCGTTATAAATAAAATCCACTCTTAATAACTGTTACTCTTCCCATTGTAAAAATTCTCTCTCTCAATGCTCTTTATTTTCATTCTTGCGCTCTTTTACTCAAATTGCTACAGTATGTTTCGCTCTTTGACTCATTAGTAGCGACTCTTGCTGTAGCCAGTATTTTAATAATTCAACTCAAACTTCCTTTAAATGTTGTTTCTTTCTGTATCGTTGCCATTTTGGCCGTATTGTACGAGTGTTAAACCGGCTTTTTTCAACTTAATTTTCAAGTTCTGGTCAATTTTCCAATTAATTCCAATTAATCCCAATGAGTTGAATATAAATTCAAGAGCTTTAGTAGCAAACATAAAAAGGTACTGGAGTCTGAGAGGTACAATGATTGTGGCCTTTTCCACTTTTTTTTTTTTTGTTCTGATGATGGTGGTAATTTTCGACAAACTTTAACTTGATCTTTTTTTGTTGGTTTTCTCGGTTGTCTGTGTCTTTTGTTTTGCGTTTTGTATTCTTTTATTATTTTGGTTTCTTTATGGCTTTTAATGACACACCTTCCTAATCAGTATCTGTGAAATTGCTTCGATTTTTATGATTTATAGGATTTTTAACGGATTTATTATGAGATTAAGATAAATTAAAAACAAAACTTAACGCAAAGCCAACAACGACAACACAAACAAGGCAAAATATCGTTCGTCCCATATGTTGCTTGAAACGAATGTGGCATGTTGCCTGAGAACAATGTTAGAAATTAGTCCAGCAATGTTTTGTTTTGCTGCAATCTATCACAGATGTTGAGCGGTATATTGGGTTAAAGCTGATGTTTGATACATCTTAATTAACTACTTTAGATAGGTTTCAATTTAAAACAACGATTTTTGGTTAATCAACCAAATATTATTAAATTCTAGGGCCTCTCCTGAAAAGAGGTCTTTTATATAGTCTGGACGTTTTTCAGTAATGCAAAACTTATCAGTGCCTACGTGGCAAATTTTTATTCTTCCACTAGTCTCTTGTAGGCTAGGGATATTGGAAATATGCAGTGATCTAAATCCTGCAATATTTTTTCGAAATGATGGGTATCTTTTTAAAGGCACTATTTTGCAGTAGTCGCCGTAGTCTAGTAGGTAGACGTAAAGCCCGAGTTCGAGCTCCAGGCCAGACATTAATTTTCTTTCGGCGACTTCCTCTCAGCAGATTTCTGGCATAAACTCTGACAGTAAATAAACGTGTCATGAAAAAGTTCTCAAAATCTGTCGTTCGGAGTCAACTTTAAGTCCCGCGAGTCATGTATAAAATTAACATAAGTGGTGTGGCAAGGTAGGTCGTAATCCTGACTGAAGGGTTGTAATGGCCAATTATGTTATGTATGTGTTTTGCAGTAAAAGCTTCTGAAAAATAATCAAAATATTTTTTTAAATTTCATATGGCTCCCCAGTAATATGACTAGAATTCAATATGAACATTAATAAAAGTTAGCATGATGGAGTGGTGAAAATATTTGACATAAAACATGAACGATACAGTTTCGAATACGTGAGAAAATGGCTTAGAAAAGTTAAAAAAAATAACAATATTTCGGAGAGAATAAGATTAACAAGACGCATCATAGGAAGGTTAGAGAAAAAAAAGTTTGCTTGCCCTAGAATCACACCAGAATTCTAAAGTGTGCTGCTTTAATTGTTTAATACTGTCATCAATTGTTGATCTGATGCTGTTTTCCTCATTAATATCTAGCTGGCCTTTAAGCAACAATTGGTACCACTTATGAACATGTACTTAATAGAGACAAAAAACGAAAGTAATTAAAGTCGAACGCAATTCATTGTTGTGTCAGTGGAAAAGCCTTTGAGGTTATTGCGAACCGAATCAATTACTGCGTTGCTCTTAAGGGTTTCCTATAGACTATCGGTGTCAAAATGTGATAACCTAGAAACTTTGAACAAATTTGTGAAAAAAAGATTCATTGGATAAAGCAGCATATAGATTTGTGGAACCACTCGATAGCCAACAAATGACGGCTTTGCAAGGTGATTTTTTAAATCAACAGAATGGTTTATAATCGTATAAGGTAAAGTCTGCTGAATGTTTTGTCAAAAATTATTAACGCTATTAACTTGAAGAGCAGAAGACTGAAAGATCAGTTTTGATTCTGAAATGTAAAGTACACGAGTAGATTTGTTGAAAGTGGAAAGTGTGTGAGTAATGAATGCATAGCAACCCCTAGCGTATTTACATTAAATGGGACATCACGTTCACGGTTATCACAAAGAAAAGATCAATAATAGAATAATCAGGAAACGAACTCTTTGCAGAAGTCTTTTCCGTATATTAAACAGAATCGGATATGGTCAAAAATAGAAGACGAAATAGATATACACTAGAGAAATTGCCAATATGTCATAATACAGGAAATAATGTCTCAGTAAGATAAAATTTTATAGGAATATATTTAGCCAAGACTTTCTATCTCAAACAGAATATGATATGCTTGGATAAATTTACATAACACATCAATTAGAGCAGCTAAACAGAAATAAAATAGGGGATGGGGGAGCAATCTATCTATCCATCTAAATTTTTTTTCAATTCTCATCCACATAAACCATCGTAGAGTTCGTCTGACCCTTGACCGCCCGGAGGGAATAAAAACTAGAGAAAGACTAGCACTCAATTAGGCAAATTTTTTCGCTACTGCATCCAATACAACAACCCACAACAATTTTTTAACAGAGAGCAACAACTAAGTAACTCTATCATTCTAGAAAGTGAAAAAACTTCTGGTAAATCTTGATGAAATAAAATTAATGCCAGAAATATGATTCTTAAAGTTAAAAGATAAAGTAAGAAGACTTGAAAGTAATCCCGGGAAAGATTCACGACTTTGTGAGAATAATGAGGGCGATATCATAAATTTCAGCTCTCAAATGGAATAGATCAGAGTACTAGTAGTGAAATGTGTCTCTGATAAGGCTTGATCAAATGGCATTCATTTGCCAAATATTTTACCAAATCCAAAAAGTCAACAAAGAGCATTCTATTCAAGGCTAATAGCCGCTGAAGTGGTCGATGGAATACAGGGCTTATGTAAGGAAAGTCCATAAAATAGGTAGAGTAAAGGTGAATAAATTACAGATAGTAGAGTTGGTAATAAAGATAAGAATGCCATAAAGGAGAGTAGAGTAAATGAAGTAGAGTAGTTGAAATAGAATAAGTAAAGTACAGTAAGTAAAGTACAGTAAGTAAAGTACAGTAAGTAAAGTACAGTAAGTGAAGTAGAGTGGAAGAGACTTGATCCCTTGTTGGGATCAAAGTTTTATCTCAAACCAACAAATTCAAACTTGATCATAGATAAGACTTGACTAAATTTAAAAAATAAAAATTTCGAACATTTTTCCCTCCAAACACGATCCCATATTGCATCCAACTCTTAGACAGGAAACTTGATGCCGATTTCCAAAACATTTCCTAATGTAACGTAACACATGTTCGTATTTGTCCAATTAAAACTCATTCACTTGTGTTTTCTTGTGGCTGTTTTCTGTACAAATTAAGATAAAATGCCATTGTGTAAGAAGATTTGATCAATAAGGTAGGTTCTTCGTTAGCCTCTTTCCAAGAGCAGAGAAAAAACAAGTTGTTTCATTATGACCTGCTTATTGACAAGAAAAAATAAAGAAACAAAATTAAAACCAAACACATAGCCTTACAATTACCAGGTGGAGGCGGTGTGCAGTTGAGGAGGTGCAGTTGAGTTCGAGTGCAATTGAGTCCAAATGTTATGCCATCTTAGGAAAATTTCTTAATGAAATTATTTCTCTCGATTGTTTAAAGCCAAGTTATGTACAACGAAACATAACAAGCTACGTACTAAAAATGGCTACAAACACTTGATGGCCGGCCGTAATAGTTTAAGCAATTAAAAGTATTTTGTAAAGTATTTAGTTCAACTTGCTTACGGATAAGCCTGTTGACATTTTCTATGGAAAATCAGAATCTTTAAGTGTGTAACAATAACAACAACTTTCATCGGTAATAAGAATTTTAATATAATAAATAGATTTTATATGAAAATATGTGAGTTTTCCATGTGTTTTTCAGTTGTTTCTGTCTTATTTCTAAACTGTTTGGTTTTGTTGTTGTTGCTGCCTCTTTCTTTGAACATCTGGTATTATTGGTGTGTCACATGCATCATCTTATGTCAGTCTGTCCGTCTGTCTGTCTGTCTGTTTGTCTCAGTCTTTGTCATTCATGCTCATCTATGGATGCAATATGTGTTTCCATAATTCTTTTGTCTTTGTCTGTCAAAATGCAAAAGAAAACTCATATAAATGTTATTTATTCGTTATTGTTGTTGTTGCTTTCTGATAATTCATACACATAACACTTGTCAGATCCAAACCAATCCAAACATACCCCGATAAAATCATGTGCCCAACAACAAGAAATGCTGAAACAAAAAGCAAAAAAAAATCTCCATAATCCCTGAGATTTATATGTCAACTTGACAATTTTATTTTTCGCCTTTTTTTCTTGTTCTCTCCTCTATATTTATTCATCTTTTTTTTCTCATCTTTTTTTCTCATAATTTTTTGCTTTATTTCCATAAGTGTGTATGAGTACAGGGATTTGATTTTGTGTTCTTTTGTTGATTTTTTTTCTTTTTTCTTTCGTGTGTTAATATTTGTATGTTTATTTTGTTAAAGGCATTTCAAACTAAAAATATCCACACATAAACATCCGTCACTTATAATACAGTGGGGGACAAAAGATTTCATACGCAAGAGTTTTTCAATAAAAGCCGTTTTAATGCCTATAAAGTGATGCCTCTTTACAGTCTTCTTAAGTTCGGAAATCTTATGGCTAGGATGTTGAATTTCAAAATACATAATGAGGTGATGCTTAGGACACTTTATAGATCAACTCTGTACAACAGCTGCTGAAAAATTGTTGTCTCAGAACAAAATCATTTCATGAATCAAAACAATTTCATTGAAAAACAATTTTTTGTAAATGAAATTTTCAAAGACTAACTCTTTCCGAAAAATCTACTAGATAAGGTTAAAATTAATTGGCAGCTGCTTTAAATCCTATTCCATCATATAATCATAACATATGGATGGCATTACTCAGCTATCCCGATAGTTTTATGAAAGCATAGCTTCTGTCTAAATCACCTTTGGTTAGACACATTTTGTCAACAAACTCTGGGTGCCTAAAAATATTTCGCCTCTGGTTCCCAAGTGCTGGACAATGATTGTGAGTATTTTCAATGGTCTCCTCTTTACCCTCCTCATTAAAGCTTCTGCAGGAGTCGTTGTAAGGTAATCCAAGCCTCAAAAAGTGATCAAACCGGCGATGGACTCTTGTCATACGTACATATCCCTATCGGGGCCAGTTCTGTCTGACCCGTTTGAGTGTTGGGTCCTTAATCCATATTTGTTTTCTAAACGGCTGAAGCTTGTGTGAAGCAATTTGTTTGTCCTTTTTCAGAGAAGTATTTTCTAAGTCTTAAATATCAATTCCTTTCATTTTTCTATAACTGTAACCTATAACTCAATCGGTTTGGAGAGAAGAATTGCTTTTAGCCCTTTGCAAATGATGCCCTCATGCCACAACATTTATGCCGAAACAACATATTCCTTGAATCCTCTGAATTATTCTAATGCAATATTTCCGATCGATTGATATCTACCAAACTACTGAAGTATAATTTAGAATGCGTCTCAATAAGCTTCTGCATCTTTGTTGCATTATCACAATCCCATTAAACTCCAGAGGGGCAGCTCAGTATTGTTGTTGGAGCTATTAAAGGACATTGCATTATGGGTACGCATGCGAAGCACATTGGTCATGGATACTGTGCTGATGATTTCTGCAGAAGCCGTAGAGATGAGGAAAAGTCCTCCTTCACCTGCTGGGTACATGCCCGGTACTTTGGTGATTACTATATAGAGTACCTGTCACGGATTGACATTGACAATATAGGACGCTTCATTAGGAGCTCCGAGTGGTTCCGGAACTAGGGGATAGCGGAAAACTGTGGTAACACAATGGGCCCTATGTGGCATAAGTATGTTCATCCATATTTTTTTGATGGACAGCCACCTCTACCTGCACACCTACCTTAACATAACTACTTTGTTACAAAAATATGTGCGATCTTCGTCGATCTTGTAAATAAAAATATTTATCCGAGTAAAGACTTAAGACTATTTGATCGTGCCTAATTGTATGCTATGTTTGGAACGTGTTTCGCTTTCCTGCGTAGATGATTTGGTTCCTCAACCCTTAATAGTATTAACACTTCTTTCGCGTAGTAGAGCGGCTGAAGTATTCCATCGATTACTGTCCTCAAAAGAATATTAAGGATAGTGGACATGAGAGATGAAGGCATACCATCCTGTGGGGTTCCCCAGTTATATTGTATAACTTATCAGTAAGTTTTCCATTCCATAGTTAAGGGAAGCATGTTTTTGTGTGTTTTGCACACTTATAGCCATCACTGTATATCCCCATATGTAAGTGTACGTGTGTGTGTGTGTATATATGTACGTGAGAGAGCGGCTGATGGCTTAAAAGGAATATAAACAATACCAAAAATTAAATAAACAGAATAAAGACACATGAACAACAGCAACAACAACAATAACAGCTATAATATGAATGTCAACAAATCATGTTTGATGTCACTATAAGTAATAACAGCAACAGCAAAAAAAAAAAAACAACACAACTAAAACTAAACAAAATTAGAAAGTAAAGAGTGAGAGAGAGAGAGAGAGATAATCATTAATTGTTTACTTAAATATTAAAATAATATGCACAAATGCATAACCTTATCATTGCATGTGTGCACACTGTATGTGTGTGTGGTTTAAACTTTGAAAGAAAAAAATTTTAATAAAAAGCAGGACTCAATACAAACACCAGCACTTAAACGCTCTTTAATGTACGCGTACAGCGTACATGTTGATGTATTTCGCTCTTTAAAAACACAAAACCAACGGCAAAAATCAAAGTCAAATAATTTTTGTTGTTGTGTTAGTGTGTGTATTCTTCCTTTATTTAAATTTTTTTCGAATTTCCTTTTAGTCTGGCCATTGAGTTTATGTTTGATTTTGTTGTTATTTTTTTTTCCTTTCTTTTGTGTTGTTTGTGTATGCCTTTGTTAGTTTTGTGTTCATGGCAGAGAGAGAGAGAGTTTGTTTAAATGTGAATGACATACTGACTGCAAAACTCCTATTTTATTCCTTTCGTCTCTCTCTCTCTCTCTCTCTCTCTCTCTCTCGCTCTCTCTTTCACCATCATTCGTTCTTTTTCCTTTTCTCGCTTTTCTTTTTCGTCCCTTTTTTTTCAAACGTCTGGCTTTTTGAGGCCGTTTGTCGGCAAAACGTTTGTTTATTGTAGTTATTATTTGTTTGTATGTGTGCGTATGCTAGTGTGTACGCTTTAAAGCATAACTTAGAATTTATAAACTTGCATAGGATTTAATATTTGCAACATAGAAAATAACATTTTGTTCTTCTGTTTTCTATGCCATCCTTTCATCATCATATTTTAGCCATGACTGTCTGTCTGTCTGTCCGTGTGTCTCTATGCTTAGCTTTGTATACGTTTAATGTATGTTTTTTCTAACTTTTCTTGTGTTAAAATTTTGTTTGTTGTTCTTGTTTGTAATTTTTTTAGCCACTTATGCACGCGTGCATTTTGGTGTCAAGTCTGGCCATTAAATGTTGCAAAATATAGAAACTGAGCACATAAATTAGAAAATAAAGTGTGAACACGAAAGGATTACGTCGGTAGGTTGGCACTACGTCCTTCGCTAGGAATACTACGGTGTAGGTTTCTTTAAGTGAATCACACTTGCTTTCTAGGGAACTTTTTCTGTTTGGAGATGACCTCTATCAGTGTAGTTTCATTGTCTAAAAATTTCAAAATATATCGTGAAAGAGAGGAAAGAAGAAGCGAAATTACTACATTTATTTGGAAAATTGCCTTAGAGGCACACTAGCAACTACACCTGCAACTTCATAAAATTCCAGAAAAGAAAGTCTAACAGGGTTTAATCTCGATGGTCAGCTTACAGTACCTCTACGTGAGATGAAGTATCTCATGTGGCATGATGCACATAGCACCGTCCTGCTGAAACCGCATGGTTAATGTCAGAGTACACTCCAAAAAAAGTTAGTAATCGTCAACCTAAAACGCTTGCCGTTCATAGTGATTACCAGGCCAATGTTGTTCTCAAAACAATATGGGCATATGACGTCACCAGACCAAAATTCAAGCCAAATGGATTACGGAATGTAATGAACGCTGTTGGATCTTATATGGGTTGATATCGTTCGAAATTCGACATACATTCATACATAATTTGTCGTTACAAGCCGTCAGTCAAGATTACTACCTAGCTTTTCACTTACTAGCTTACGTTGTGTGTGTTTATTTTATAAATGAGTGGCGGGACATACAGTTTAAAGTCGACTCCTAACAACGGAGATTTGAGAAACTTTTTCATTGCAATTTTATTTACTCTCAGAGTTCTTAATAGAACTCTGTTGAGCGACAGTAGCCGAAGAAATATTTTTTCATATTTCTGTTTTGTTGAAGATGTCTGATCTAGGGTTTGACAATTTTGTTTATTCATGTACTCATTTCATGATTTTTTAATGACAATTATGGTGGGTTGCCAACTATTCAGGGAGATCACGTCGTTGTTTGTGGTCATCCACGGCGTTGTGGCAAAACAAGCTGAAGAAACGACAACTAATTTGACAGACATAGCTTCAAAAAGTTCGGAAGTCTCTGTTGGAAGACCCTATAAATAAAGATTTTCATTATCAAGAGATCTGTGGTCTTCTCCACATCACTCCCACCAAGTGTCGCCATATACACTCGCATGTAGAACAAATGCGAAGAGAGTGACTTTCCTAATGTAAACATTAATTCAAAAGCAATCATTTTGCTACAGCCTGATCGGTGGAGTACAGATTTTAATGATTTAAACATTTGATTTTATTTTACATTTTGGCTTCAAATAATTTTTCGTGTACAGACTTTAAAATAATTATCACGAGTTTATTCACCGTCAGCCTTTGTATAATTAGTTTTACGTTTCAAACAATTTTTAAAGGACTTTTAAGTTGTCTGACATATTTAGTTGCAAGCAATTAAAAAAGTTCATGACCTTCTTTTAATTGCATCGATCGATTATTAAGGAATAACAGATTGAGATGAAAAGTTTAAAGTGCCGGTCAAAAATTCACTTCAGCACGAGTGGGACTATATTTATTTCATATCTGTTCTGTTAGATGGATGCTGGTCAAATAATCAATCAATTTTGATATGAATTCAAAAGATTGTGATTAATAAAATCAAAGACTAAGACATTCGCCCTTAAATCATCTCGTGTACCATCTGCTAAGGTGATAGGTGACCCAATAGACATGTTTGAATTTAATCATCCCATCGGGAGCTGCTATATAAGACGTTCGAAGTAAAATTAATAAAACTTGATGAGCTTTTGCTAAGTTAATCAAAACCGGGTTTGAAATCAACTTGTGGCTATATATGGAGGAATTTTTGATAAATATAGAAGGCGTGGCAAATCTGTGGGTTTTACTTAATATCACAACAAGATTTTTTGGCCTCAAAAAGACAAAACAGATAGAATACAGCTTAAGAAGACGCGAATGACCAAGAAAACTAGCTGCATAGGAACCATATGAAGTGACATCGGGGAATCACTTAACCAACTCAACTGTTTAAATACAGCTTGAACTATAAAAATTATCTGCTAAAGTTGAGCAAATTAATAAGGTTAGGCGTTTGTTTGTCTCATTAATATCTAAGCTGGTGCATAGGGCTACCGATATTGTTCTATAAAATAAGACAAAGACAATATAAATGAAGGAAAGAGCAGGACCTCGATTAATAGTGACTAAAACTGGCTTCATTCTTTTTATAAGTAAAGCCCAGATGACGTTGCGATTTCAATCAAGTGATTGTCAATCAATCATTTCACACTTAATCGAATTCGATTGAAAAAGTCTTGAAGCAAATTCAGCATTTTAAGCTATATTCTAAGACGTTCTTCATTGTATACTTTGAAAAGATAAGCTTTTCTTTTGTATATTTGGACAAGAAAAATATGTTCCGAACCCTTGCGCTAGCGGTAGCCCGAAAATCTACATTCGTGTCAGGGAGAAGTCTAAAAATATTTCGTCTTCGATTCTGAATTTTTTATATTAAAAGCCTTCAATTGCTCACTTGAGGTCGTCATAGTTTAGAAGGTAGTGTATTGGCTTATTAAATTCGAGCCCGCGGTTCAAATTCTAGCTTAGACATCTTCAGCAAAAGCTCTGAGAGTACATAGAATTGTCATGTAAAGTTTCTTAAAACTCTGTTGTTTGGTGTCGACTTTAAACTGTAGGTAACGCTATTAATGAATAAAATTAACGCACTCAATATGGATGGTGTGAGAGGCGCGGTCGTAATCCTAACTAAAGGGTTGTAATGGTCAATTAAGTATGTAATTAAGTAATCTCTCTCCGAATTATCCTGAATGCAGCCTGCTCAGCTAGAGAGAATATTATCATAGGAATAGCTTCTCTTAAACGATCTCATTTCTAGGCATGGATGACAGAACGCAACCTATCTATTCTAGGGCTTGCAGAACAGTAAACCATACATACATACATAATTGGTCATTACAACCTTTCAGTTAGGATTGCGACCTAGCCACTCACACTACTTATGCTGTGTGTGTTAATTTTTATACATGAGTGGCGGATCCTACAGTTTAAAGTCGCCTCCGGGTGACAGATTTTTTGAGAAATTTTTTCATGGCAATTTTATTTACTACCAGAGTTGTTGCCAGAAGACTGCTGAGAGACAGACCCCGAAGAAATATTTTTTCATAGTTATGTTTTGTTCGAGATATTTGACCTGGGGTTTGAACCGTGGCCTCACTTGTAATAATCCTACACACTGGCTACTAGACTTCAGATGCTGCATTTACATTTGTATCCAAGACAAAAGAGGGAGGCGCTCAATATGCTTGTCGGGGACATTATGGGTCATTGCATTATGGGTAGGCATGCAAGATCAGTCACCTGTTTATCTGGAAATATCCTACGGGTAGAGGGTACATGTTTACCCTGTGTATTATCGATTATGCGTGAAAAAGGTGGGTTAGAGAGTTTAGAGATGGAAAATCCTTTTTGTCATTGTATAGCGTTTAGAGTTCTTAAAGTAAAAGTTTTCTGTAATCGAAGGCTGTTTACTAAGGCAAGGCGTTCTTCTGAATATTTTTTGGATAAGCGACTCATTTCTGTATTAAGACGTCTGTATGCGTTCGTATATGATGCATATTGCTTATGGGGTTTGAGTAGAAAAGAGAAGGTCACAGAGACATCTACCATCAGTATTGTACCGGTAGGTATGTAAATTTCAATGGATTCAGCAGAATATAACCAAGACAGCTGTGTTTGGTGTTGATGGGTTTATGTTTTATTTATTGGCCTTTAAAACTATTTGCTAGTTTCCTGTTTAATTTTCATAAATTTTCGCTTGACCACCCTATAGTTGATCTGTATCTATTTAATGAACTTTTCACCCAATCACTGGCAAGTAATTAAACGTTTTTTTTTTGAAGGCAAAATGGCTTAAAAGCGATAAGAGGGTTACTTTCTTGTGATGTTTTGTTGTTCAAGTAATCCTTGTGGCACCATTAAATTTTTTAATTAAATCTTAAATCATATTTTAATTTAATTTTTTCCTTTTTTTTTTGTTTTCTACTTTCAGCTTTTAAGTTTGCCTAAGGTAATGAAAAAACAACAGCAACAATAACAACAACATGAAAAAAACAAACTCTATTAAGAAAAGATGCTTATCAGCAATAAGCTTAAGCTACAGATCATTTATCATGGACCTCACATTAGATTTTTTTCCTTCATTCGCATACAACATTTCTAACACTCTCTTACTCACTCTCTCTGGCATGCTGTTCGTCTACTTTAATCCTTTGTAATGCTGTGCTGCAAATGGCAACAAGACAGTCGAGCTTAGCGGCATTAAAACTATTATGGAGTAGAGTAGAGAGTTTGTTTGAATAGATGTGGCACAATAGATTGTCGATAATGTAAAGGCAGCTAAGGGGTACAAAGGCAGGGTTTTTCGTGTAAGGTAAGTAGGTGGTTCTCATGTCATGTAAATTTTATTATAAAATCGAAAAAAACGTAAAGAATAGAAGGAATTGTGTTCATAAGAAAAGAAAAGAAGTTCAAATATTGTTGATTTTCAGTTGAGTGGAGTAGAGTTAGTGGTAGCATGCCACAAACATAACAGAAATCAATTCAAGCAGAAGAAGTGGAAATATTTGTTTTCGTTTTTGTTTTTGTTTTTTCAATAAATATTGAAACGACCATTTGAATTAAAAATGCAACAGCCACAGCAACAGTAGCAAGAGTATTTGTGTTTTTTTTTTCTTCTTGATTTTTATTTACATGCCACACTACTCTGCCTTGAAAATCATTGAGGCTCAACAAATATATTTCAAGACTTAAGAATGAAATTTTGTTGATTTTTTGTCTTGTGTCTTCCACTGCAGATAGACAGTGTAGGGCATCTGTCGTTGTTGTTAATGGCTTTGAAGACTGGTATTAGACATTATGAGCGGCTATTATGGACACATGAAAAGTCAAATGAGAAGAACGAAATTTAACAGAGCACAAACCAAATTAAGCAATGATGATAAATTATACATAAAAAACAACAACAACAACAAAGATAAAAGAATTAATAGAACGTTTCAAACAAATGCCAACCGAAAAACATACACAATGACAGCTCGACAAGACCTAGAAATAGTTAAGGCATACATAGCTATGCCGCATTCAAAAAAAATTTTTTTTTCTTTTTCTCTAAGGCCCTAATAGGAAGCCATAAAATATTTGAATTTAAAGGCCTTTAACGAAATCATTTTCAAATCATTCGACACTTTTCGTTAAAAGGGCGGTGGTGGTGGTGGTGTTGTCTTCCATAAAATCAAAAAGCGTAAACGTGTCCAAATTATCATGCCGATCATCGATCTTTAACAAGTTTCTTATGAACACAGAAACAGAAAAAAAAATTGAAGAAAGAAATAAAAAATTAAATTAAATTATTTTATGCTTGAATTACTTACTTTGACTTACAACAATAAACCAAAGAAAAAAAGAAATAAGGCAATAAAGCATTAACATGATTTTAATGAAAAAACAACATCAACGAAAATGGTTTTTACCACACCATCACCATTATTACCACACCTCATTTAATTTTGATTATTTAATACATAATATTTTTCATTTCATTCCTTTTGGGATTTTCTTGAAAAACAACAACACTTTTCTCTCGAAAATGTCAGTCAGCCAGCCAACCAGCCAGCCAGTGCCTGGGATGATAGTAAATCACGCCAACGCACATTGCCTGTTTTATTTGTTGCATGTTCAGTCAGCATGGCTTAAAGCTGGGAATGAAAAGAGGCCATAGATTTTGAAATTTTTAGGGAGGAATATGATTTAGAAGTTCATTTGTTAGGCCTTGTTATTGTTGACATATTTATTGTTTTGTTAGTAAAATTTTGAGAGATTTGTTACCCTACTTGGGAACCCATTCACTGCACATTTTATTCGTAAAAGCATAGTTCAGTGTTTTATTTACAATCCTTTAGGCCACAGCAAAGTCTATTACATAGCTTCTGTCCCATCTGATTATTATTGTTGTATTTATTGGTCTGCTGTGGCAGGTTCCAGCATATTAGAGCTAACAGAAAATAATGACTTCCCATGGTATTAAGGAATTTTTGCTCAATTTAGTTCTCTTTTTTACGAGAGGTGATGATAAAAATATCTTCTCTTCCAACCGAATTAGAGCCTATTTGATCATGGCCCTCTATGTACAATAAACGTCCAAAATAGTCCGCCCAACTACTAAATTGTCAATAAATCGACACAAAATAATTATGTTGTCTCTGCCTTAAAATTAAAAGAAATTTTCAGTGCTTAAAGCCTATTGAGATTAAGACTTGAGCCCATCTGGAAATTCCCTCACCACCTGGAAATGGAAAAAGAATAACATCATGGGAAAGTCAGGCAGTGTCACCTAGTGGTAGTAGGAATCAACAATCAGCAAGATTCATCACCACTGCACCAAATACTCGGGGGACGTTGTTTCAAGGCAACGATAGACAGTAGTTCCATTATCGTAGGATTTGCTACAGCAGACCGATCACCTGCTTAGCTGGAACAACAAAAATAGATCAAAGGAACGAAAACAAGGTAGAAATGCATTGTGGAAGCCTTAACTCTCATGAAGGGTACTGGGGAAAATCCTTTCGACAGATTCTGCTCAGTAGCCTTCTGGCATAAACTCTAAGAATAAAATAAAATTTTCATTTGAATAGATTCTCAAATCTCTCGATCTGTGTTGAATTTAAACTGTAGGTCCCATATTACCTTATGGATAAAATTTGCACACACAACAAGTATGGTGTGAGAAGCTAGGTTGTGTAATCCATGCTCAACAGTTGTAATGACCAATTAAATTTGTATGAAAAAAAAAAACTTTAAATATTCTGTTCATCTTTCGGCTTACATTCAACGGCAGATTGCATTAAAAGGTTGGATCTGAAGAAGAAAAACTGTAAGAAAATGGAAGCAGCTTAGGTCTCCTCCACAAAACTCAAACTCCTGAAAACACTGAAGAGTATTTGAAAGTTCTTAGTACCACACAAATTGGAGTTGTAATTATGAAAATCTAACGGTAGTTAGATAGGAAATGCGAAAAATAATTTGATTGCGTGACTATTCCAGGGAAATGAAAACAATCGACTTGCCACATGTTGTTGCTCTCGCTTCAATACCTACGTTACTATGCTATATCCAGTTAGAAGAAACTCTCCAGTACGTTTAAACTGATTTACGAGAGTGCTCAACACACTCTTTTGAAGGATATATTCTGGTGGTGTTTATTCCTTTGTTAAGGACAATAAAATATTGAACTAGTTGCCAGAATGAACACTAATTAAGGTCTGTATCATTGAAAAATCCACTAAATGGTTTTGGATGATCGCCGTCTGCAGATGAGTGAGCAGAAATAAAAGAAAAGATGAAAAATCTATGCCCAACCGATTAAAAATAGCAACGAAAAGATGTTTCAACAGAATGTTTACTTTCAAAACCAGAAACCGAGTGGTTGCCTAACTCGTAACCATGGCACATCCATACTATCATACGAGATAAGAATCAGCCAAGGCAGTGGACTTGTTTGCAAGAATCCTTTCCAAAGAATTCAAGGGCAGTATGCCTTGTTTTTTGATATATTTGGAAAACTCTGCTCAGCGAGTACTTTGCTAACGCAATGCAGCATTTCCAACAGGGACTTCCGAACTTTGACAGGTGTTAGCGGGCTTGTTGATGGTTCATCTATCAAATTACATACATACATACATAATTGGTCATTACAACCCTTCAGTCAGGATTACAACGTAACTTCTCACACCACTTATGTTGTGTGTTTTAATTTTACCTATAAGTGGCGGGAGCTACAGTTTAAAGTTGACTCCTAGCTACAGATTTTGTGAGAAACTTTTCGTGACAATTTTATTTACTCTCAAACTTTTTGCCAGAAATCTGCTGAGAGGAGATCGACAAGAAATATTTTTTCACGTCTGGTGTTTCGTTTTGGAGATGTCTGACCTAGGATTTGAACCGATATGCCAAGTTCCAAAATTATTTGGGTTTAATTGGGGACACCTTAGGCTACAATATGTATATAGTAGGAAATCTGCAGCAAGTCCCATTTATTCACAATATCGATTATCCTTTTTGGTCTAAATTTTGTAATTTTTAAAAGAATTTCCGTATCACCAAAGCTAAATGTTCCACTTAGGTAAATAATGGGATAGGTATTCCATTCTCTGATACCGTATATTTGGTTGATTTCTTCCTTGACTATTTTTCGTATTTTCTGTTAACCACTTAACATTACTCTGTTAACTTTAACATTAGCTCTGTTAAAGTGTTTTTGTCTTTGCAAGCTGAATTCAAATTTATCTTCACACACATCACTTTTTGTGGCATCTTGAATCAATCGTTTGTAATTTGGTGGGAGTATAGTTAGAAGCTTTTGATAACCTTGAAATGAAAAACCAACACTGATTTGCTTTATTTTTTATGAGAGCAAGATACTCTTCACAATCTCATTCAAAATTAACAGTTTGGTGGTACTATTGCACTATTATTGGTGTGCACATCACTGTTGTCTAGTAGGAGTGTGTTGGATTATTAGGCTTGAGGCCACGGTTCAAACTCCAGGTCAGACGTCTCCAGCAAGGGTTTGCAATGACCAATTATGTGTTTATGTGTATATCACTGTTCCATCAGTATTTTAAAGGATATTTTTTTCATTCTCATGGAGTATACAGCATGGTGCATAAGAAAAACTACACAAACCCATCAATATTTGCACAATGCATTATACAAGTAGGACCATGCCCTCAGTGCCCGCTTCGTTTAAAAATATCGTTTGATTTGTGCTATTAAAAGACGTTTGTTTATTTCATTTTGCAGTATTAAACAAACTTATTGTGTTGTGCCCTATTAGTGCTACTGCAGTGTAGGTAATAATTACTATATCGAGGAGTACACCCGACTATTAGTATGTAAAACTCCATATATCGGCAGGTCTACTTATACTTCAATAAACTTTAAAAATTCCTTTGCTTAGTAAATAAAAAGCAGGATTCGTAGCTGGTTTTTGGGTCCACTTCAACAATTATTTGCAACAAGAGTGGCCTTAACGTCTACAAGTGTTTTTATGGCCTTTGTATTCTTAATTTTTTTCTTTCTTTTGTTTTATTCTGTTTTTATTTTGCATTGGCTTGTAAATTCTGTTTTTAGTTTTAATCATCCACCCATGTTAGGAATCTTTGGAATTTGGCAAAGACATTTAAAAAAAAGAACAGAAACAGACGACAGACAGGAGAGCACAACAACTAAACATACAATATAACACACAGAGAACAAGTCAAGTTCTAAGCCGAATTAAGGCATGTGTTGCACCTGTTTCTTTATTGCCACAACAACAGGCAAACCTATACAATAAGACAAAAAATTCTGTATGCAACGTGCAACAATAACAAGAAACTTACGAAATCGATATAAACAACTACTCAGGCTTAGAGTAGGCACGTCAGTTGACAAGTCAGTTGACATGTTGCGTTTTTGGTTTGAGTTTTTTTTTTTCTTTGCTTAGTTCTGTTCTCGTCTCATCCTCTTGCATTTAGTTTTTTGCTCTCTCTCTCTTTCCTCTCCTCTGCTCTTAAAACATCATGGGCTTCTTTAACGCTTTTAAATGTTGGTCGTTTCCTTATTCGATTATTTACTGGCTGGCTGGCTGGCTGACTGGCTGAGTAGTTAACTTCGTTGTTTTCTGTGTTTTTTGTTATATTTGTTAAATAGTTTTTGTTGTTCTAGAGTTTGACAAGCTGTGTGCCACAATATCGGTGGCACTTAATCTACTAGGCAATCTTTCAACAACGATGATTGTTCAATCCAAAAACTAACAGGCAAGTGGTATTAAATAACACCACCAAAGCCATACTAAGAACAGATATACGAACAATTTCTACACACACACACACACTCTAGACTCTTCTAATACAATACATATATCTCAAGGTACAACATCTATGGGTTGAGTTACTCAGGAAAATAAGCGTTTTTTTGTTTTGTTTCTTGTTTTTCTGCTGCTAAACAATACAGCGAAGCAGAAGAAGACGAGTTAAAATTTTTGGTTATCGCACGACAAGCATCTATTTTAAGATCATTTCAAATGAAATTATTTTTTGTTTTTAACCTGCAGAAAAAACGCACCACCACCATCACCATGATCATCACCGGTATCGTCATCATGATTATCTAACGTAATCATCATAATCATTAAGCCTGGGAACAAAGGGAACACCAACCCAAAACAAGATTAGAAAACGAATTCGTTTTTTGTTTCTTTACAAGAAATTTTTGGGAGCGCATATTACGTTCAGGTTGATGTTTGTCATCATTCAAGATAGTTGATCAATTGAGATGCTTTTAAAGCTTTAACTCATGCCACAAACGTTATTTTCCAGCAGATTATCTTCAATCTTAAGGTTATTACAAGGAAGTCAAGGAAGGAATGTTATAAGGCTTGCAAAAGTCTTCTCATAACACATACAGCTACTAGAACCACCGTTTTTTCAGCTCATTGGATGATTGCAATGCTGTATTGAATGTTTGGCGCCTAACCGATAGCCTTGCTCACTGATGTTACCAAGAGGTGGCGTTATTTTATCTCCTCATAATGTTCGTTGCTAGTGTTATCATCTTTAAGGATTCAACAGGCTTCTGTATAATTTATTAGAAGACAAACCTGATTCTTACAACACAACAAAACAAAACTGGTCATTACCCTTCAGTAAGGATTACAACCTAGTTTCTCACACCGCTTTTATTGTGTGTTTGTGAATTTTCTCCATTAGTGGTGGTATATAGAAGTTAAAGACGACTTCGAACGACAGATTTTTGAGAAACTTTTCATGGCAATTTTATTTACTCTTCGAGTTTTTGCCAGAAATCTGCTGAAAAGAAGTCGGCGTAGTCGTATTTCGTTTAGTTCGAGATGTTTGGGCTTTGAACCGTGACCTCACGTCTAATAATACAACACGCTAACTACTAGACTACCTCGACTTCAAGCTAATTCTTAGTTCTTAAAAATGTTTGTATTCTGCTGTTTTCGAACCTGGGATGCTAAAACCGAAAGTCAACCTCTGGCATCTCTATGCCCTACAACATTTCTTATTAAAAAGAAATCAGAAATTACAATTCTATTGCCATACCAGGAGGACCATCCCCCTCTTGCCCTCTTTAGAAATAGTGAGTGCCAATGATGAAATTTTTTTGGCCACTACGACGCATACTACAACAAGCCAATCCATTGCCTAAGAAAGCCTTGTAATGGACAGAAGTGATACCTGGTAGAATCTATGGCATCCACATGGATGGCAGAGGTCCTGTACACTCGATCTGTGAACATATAGGCAGGGAATAAGGTAATAAGGGTCGACTCAAAAAAAGCTCGTCTACAGTAAGGAGGGGGGGGGGGGTATTTTTATTATTAATTTGGAGCTTGGAGCAAAATGATTTTAATTGGGCAGCAACTGCCAAGGGTAAGCAGATGATATCGACTTGATGTTTAAAGGAAACTGTAAAATGATTTTCCTCATTCAAAAAGGTCTTAAGATAGATAGTGCACGGCAGCGGGTCTGAGGATAAGCCCAAGCAAGACCACAATGGAACAATGTACAACATTTACGGCTCCAGAATAAATTGACATGAGAACTAAGTAGAATGCTTTCCAGAGAAAGCCAGACAAACTATAATGATCTGCAGAATGCATGCAAAATAAACGTGGCGATATATTCTAGAGCTTATTGTTGGTTGTAAACCGTGATAGTCATTCCAATAGTGACCTAAGAGCGAATTGTATAGACAGATACAACGAATCTGAGAACAGCTCAAATGAAATTGGACAATATATAGGGACTAATGTGTGTGAAGATAGATTTTAAAATCTATCTCTCCATATTAGCTAACAGAGCTCTGTTATGCTATTAACGGAACTCTGTTAAATAATTAATTTAAGACTGGGAAAGAAAAACAGGACAAATTAATTAAATTCCCGGGTAAAATAAGAAAAAAAAAACAAAAGTTGATAAAAATAAGACCTATAGTTCATCACTGTTACATAATATTGCGTAATAAGAACTACAATTAACAGATAAAAATAAAAAAAAAGATAAAATTTGTTCCAAATTCGATTGACGCTGAAAAGGTACGTGTTCGTGAACTGAAGCAACTTATCAGTTCTTTGGTTAAAGCTGTTCTAAATTTAATAGAAGTCTCATTGATTGAGGAACTGTTAGCCAATATGAGTTTCTTATATATTATATAACTATTATGAATACATAGTACAATCGTAAATAAAAACGCCAGTTACTCCTGCGATCGTACTCATAATAAACTTTCTTTTCATCCATTAGATCAACGCCTCCCATTCCTTTACTATAGTGCCGTATAATCAGAGGGCAATTAATATCTCATGCAAATGATTAAGTAAACTTATGCAAATACTTAAGGAATGCTTAAGCAAACTTATGTAAATACTTAAGCAAATACTTAAGCAAATGCTTAAGCAAACTTAAGCAAATGCATAAGCAAACTTAAGCAAATACTTAAGCAAACTTAAGCAAATACTTAAGCAAATACTTAAGCAAACTTAAGCAAATGCTTAAGCAAATACCTAAGCAAACTTAAGCAAATGCTTAAGCAAATACTTAAGCAAATACTTAAGCAAACTTAAGCAAATGCTTAAGCAAATGCTTATGCAAATACTTAAGCAAATGCTTAAGCAAACTTTAGCAAATGCTTAAGCAAACTTAAGCAAATGCTTAAGCAAATACTTAAGCAAACTTAAGCAAATGCTTAAGCAAATACTGAAGCAAATGCTTAAGCAAACTTAAGCAAACGCTTAAGCAAACTTAAGCAAACGCTTAAGCAAATACTTAAGCAAATGCTTAAGCAAATACTTAAGCAAATACTTAAAATTGTGGAATAGTGGAATTGTGGAAGAGTGGAATTGTGGAATAGTGGAATTGTGGAATTGTGGAATAGTGGAATTGTGGAATTGTGGAATAGTGGAATAGTGGAATTGTGGCATAGTGGAATAGTGGAATTGTGGAATTGTGGAATTGTGGAATTGTGGAATAGTGGAATTGTGGAATAGTGGAATTGTGGAATAGTGGAATTGTGGAATAGTGGAATAGTGGAATTGTGGCATAGTGGAATAGTGGAATTGTGGAAGAGTGGAATTGTGGAATTGTGGAATAGTGGAATAGTGGAATTGTGGAATAGTGGAATTTTGGAATTGTGGAATAGTAGAATTGTGGAATAGTGGAATTGTGGAATAGTGGAATAGTGGAATTGTGGAATTGTGGAATAGTGGAATTGTGGAATTGCGGAATTGTGGAATAGTGGAATTGTGGAATAGTGGAATTGTGGAATTGTGGAATAGTAGAATTGTGGAATAGTGGAATTGTGGAATAGTGGAATTGTGGAATAGTGGAATTGTGACATAGTGGAATAGTGGAATTGTGGAATAGTGGAATTGTGGAATTGTGGAATAGTGGAATTGTGGAATTGTGGAATAGTGGAATTGTGGAATAGTGGAATTGTGGAATTGTGGAATAGTGGAATTGTGGAATTGTGGAATAGTGGAATTGTGGAATAGTGGTATTGTGGAATAGTGGAATTGTGGAATTGTGGAATAGTGGAATTGTGGAATAGTGGAATTGTGGAATAGTGGAATTGTGGAATAGTGGAATTGTGGAATAGTGGAATTGTGGAATAGTGGAATTGTGGAATTGTGAATAGTGGAATTGTGGAATAGTGGAATTGTGGAATAGTGGAATAGTGGAATAGTGGAATTGTGGAATTGTGGAATAGTGGAATAGTGGAATTGTGGAATTGTGGAATTGTGGAATTGTTGAATAGTGGAATTGTGGAATTGTGGAATAGTGGAATTGTGGAATAGTGGAATTGTGGAATAGTGGAATAGTGGAATTGTGGAATAGTGGAATTGTGGAATTGTGGAATAGTAGAATTGTGGAATAGTGGAATTGTGGAATAGTGGAATAGTGGAATTGTGGAATAGTGGAATTGTGGAATTGCGGAATTGTGGAATTGTGGAATTGTTGAATAGTGGAATTGTGGAATAGTGGAATTGTGGAATAGTGGAATTGTGGAATAGTGGAATTGTGGAATAGTGGAATTGTGGAATTGTGGAATAGTGGAATTGTGGAATAGTGGAATAGTGGAATTGTGGAATTGTGGAATAGTGGAATTGTGGAATAGTGGTATTGTGGAATAGTGGAATTGTGGAATTGTGGAATAGTGGAATTGTGGAATAGTGGAATTGTGGAATAGTGGAATTGTGGAATAGTGGAATTGTGGAATAGTGGAATTGTGGAATAGTGGAATTGTGG